>CM043018.1:66436113-66605867 GCA_023690525.1 Holotrichia oblita
TTTTAGCTACCAATACTAAATTATCAACGAACATCCCTTCTGGAAACAAATTCCACAGTTTCATCACTCCGAACAAATTATCGATATCACTTTCGATTCCTTTCGCTACTCGGGATATTGGATTTTAATCGCAACTTCCTGACCAGTTTTTAATTTTCCTCTGTGTACTTCGCCAATAGATGCAGCAGCGAAGGGCTTATCGTCGAATTCCTGAAATTTATTTCTCCAGTCATGGCTTAATTCTAAATTCATGACTTTCTCTAACTGCCACAAAGGCATAAAGTCAGCAGATTTTCGAACTCTTTCTAGAGCTTTCGCTAATTGAGGATTTATAACCGTATCGTCTTGGATACTGAGAATTTGACCTAGTTTCAATGCAGCACCTATAAAGAATAATAAACATTTCATTACAATACAAGGTAAGAATAAAGAGCATTAGAACCTCGAACTTTGCACAAAGTATCAACTATTCTTTCCATATTTGCTTCCGTCAAAAATGGATTTGATGACGGCGCTGGCTCTCCAATTCCAAGCGTTCTTCTTGTATATTCAGCTAGTGTACCTAGCCCTAAACCTGCTGCTAAGCTACCAAACGACGCCATACGACTAATTCGGGAAGAAGGCACTGTACGTTGTTTAGATGAAGTACTCAACTAAAATTTGATAATTTATTTTATTAAGTTAAATACATTTATACAACAGCAAACTTAATTATGTAAATTATCTACTTTTATTATAATAATTTACTATTAATAATAAGTGTAAGCAATATTGAATCCATTGGATCGCCAACACGGTTTCCATATTTATTCTAATCATTATGTTTCGATGTCAGTTCTTAATCCCAAAACAATGTTAGGAGAATTCTAACAAACATGTTTGACGAATAAAACTAAAATCTAATGAATGAGCTATGTAAAGATGTAGATAATGTGTTGAGCAAAATGGAAATGCTTAACCTTTATTACGGCCAAAATATTAATTTTATCCCTTTTCTATCCCTTCTTGTACACTACTGCTTGTTTTGGTAATAAACTTCGTCGAACTCTTTTCTTTTGATGACTACTACTCTTCGTTTGAAATGAAGATTGTTTCTCCCGTTTTTACTAACTCTTTTAATTTACATTTTGGGGCTCATTATGCTATATGTCCACAGCATTCAGTCATTACTTTTAGCATTAACGGGCTTTTTTTTTTAACGGCTTTAACGGGTCGATGGCCGCAGTGGTTAGGCGGCTGACTATTGTTGTGAGAGGACGATAGGTGCCGGGGTTCAATTCTCTGGAGGGACGGTGACATTTTTTTTTTTTTTTTTTTTTTTTCAGAGAGTTTAATCCCGGATCGACTTGCCATTCGCTGTTGGGAGCAAAGTGATTAACAGCGCGGCATCATAAAAGGCGATATGATGCTGTCACAAAGCCAATTGAACACAACATACACACACAAAAACTACACCGCGAGAGTTGCAGTGATAGGCAGACAAGCGATACAGTTTACAGAACTGAACCACCATTAAAAAAAAAATTACAAGCGACGGTGCAAATCGAAACTGAACCACCTACAAAAAAAATTACCGTATCCCTAAAAAAACCAGATATTTTCCAGACAGGTCATCGAATGCAAGAAGGAATGGTAATCAGGTAATGGAGTGTGGTTCGTTATTCATACCCATCCTCTCCGTGTTTGTTATGGCATATTTTAACGTTGGTGTGTATGTATTGCTAATCATTAATGTTAGTATCTATAGTATTTTTGCAATAACAATAACCATGCTGTTTGGAAAAAAGTGATGACCACACCCTAATCGCTACATGACGAGGCATGGAGTCAATTAAGTCGTTGTATGGTAGCCGGAGAGATGGCTAATCATGCTGTTTCAACTCGCCTCCATAACTCCTCAACGTTAGCCGGAAGAATCGGGTAACGTCAAAGTATCAGACCGATCAAATCCCATATTCGATCGGATTCAGATCCGGAGAACGAGCCGGCTGTGGGAGAATTCATATGTGATGCTTTTCCACAAAGGTCTATACAACACGGGCGCCGCCGAACGCGAAGCACAACGAATCGTAGCACCTTATCTATCGGCGACCCGTCATGGTCTGCTGTACACGCAGCAGACATGTGCGTCTACCATGTGTAATCCCACCTCATCCCATAATGCCCTGCTGGCGGTGAAAATGGTGTGGTTGGATGCACTGCTCAAGTTGACGCTCTTACGTCTCCGATAATTCAAAATTTGCACGTCACCGACGCTCAATTCGGAAAACAAAATGTACCTCCACTCGGCAACCCATCGATGTCTTACCTCGACCCACTGGCGCTGTGTACGGCGGTGTTTGTGAATTAGTGGAATCCGTTGCAACGCACGGCAGGTTTGCAGTCCATCTTCTAGGAAATGTTCCCGTACAGTTGGCATAGTGAATACGCCTTCCCTTCCTGCTGGCCAAATAGCTTCAAGCTTCCATGAGGAGGACATACGCGACGCTATCGCACTTAACACAAGGTCCCCAGCCCCCGCGTTGCTGTGGTCACGAGGAGCCGTCCCGCTCGCGGTTGAAGGCGCGTACGTCCTTGCTCATTTCATTCTCGCCATGCCTACTGGCTTACTGCTATCTCACAAGTGGCATCGTTCTAATGAATATGGACTACACTACTATATAACGTTTATGTATATCTATACACGTCTGGAACTACACTAAAATAGCAACGGTAACATTTTGAGTTAACCTACTTGGTTCCGTAATATTTATAATACTCTAGGAAATTTATTTGACATTGAACAAACACACGAAAAAAAAAAGTTAAAATATTTCAAAGAATTAAAATAACAAACAAAGTATGGATGATGAAGAAATTCCGAAGATATATTTGAAAATATTATTTAAAAAACTGCATTCAGTGCAGCTATTAGTACGCGCGAAACAAAAATCATATGGACCAGTATAATGTAGCAATTTCTTCAAACTATTTTCGCCTTGTACAATTATTAAAAAAAACAAATGAAGACTGCAGACATGATATGTATAACTTCTGTGATATATTAATATATTTATTTGAAACAAGTAATTTTAATTTGTTTGACAGTTTCAGTGTACTTGCCTACAAGACAAAAAAAATTAGACATGGGGGTTTTGGGGTTCCTTTTTGATCATTATGCACAAATAAATATTAGAAATATTCTTTCAAGAATTAGAAGATGGGTCCTAAAAGTGCGTGGGAAGAATGATCAGTTTTTAAACTAAAATCCCTACAGTTTAAGGTAACTTTTTAAATACTACTATGTACTTGGGTTTGGATCCGAATCTGGTTCAATGAATCAACTTGGTCTTGGTCGTCTTATCAATTACTTCCAGTCCTTACGAAATTAGAAAGAAAATCACCAATAAATGAAAAGGTATTTTCTTAATTTCCTGGTTGATCATGTTAAAAATAAACCCGATTGAAAACGTGTATAATAGAAAATGTGGATTATTTTTATTAATAATGTATTGAATAAGTGCTATAGTAAAACGTTATCTTTGTAAGCTCCATAGTAATAAGGCTAGAATTTTTGAGTACGCAAATTTTGTTAAAATGTTTTACAAAAATTGAAATATTTGAATGTACATATATGATTTTCATAAACATTCGCATATTTCTAACATTCACAGTTTTCGCTAAATAATTTTGACGACCAACCTGGCTTTACCATATTCCAACATTGTGAACTTACCGATTGTCTAGATTTCGGATTTGGCACGGCGACGATTTTCGAAGCTTTCTTTTCTTTTTTCTTGTCCTCCTTTACTTCTACAGCAACAACACGAGCAATGTTATTTGTTTCGTCTTGTTTCTTTGATATTTCTATTTTTTCACGATGCTCCATGTCTAATTTTTTCAACAAAGCTTTATCACTATCTGTAAGCTTAATTTCGAAAGCTTTGCTAGCAGTCGCGATCGAAGATGCTGACGCCTGTTGGCTACTCGTCGCTTCTTTTGACCGTATTCGTTCTAAATCCTCAGATGTTTTTAATGACGCCGTACGAAATTCTGAAAAGCAAAACATTTAAGTCAAGGATAAAAAGCCTACGTTTAAGTTGCATATACATTCTGAATCATCACTTCTCGTTCATTCGAAAATAACACTGACCTGCGTTTTTTACCACGGTCGGATAATCGACGAATACTCGAATTCCATATAAAACAGTATTTATCCGCGAAGTAGATTCGGTCACAAATTCACTAATTCCGTTAAAACTTTTCGAATTCCCCGCCGAAGCATTTTTAGAATAGCATTCTTTCGTAAGGGCCCTCACACTGGAATTATCCCAAATAGTTTTTAGCGACTCCTCTTGTAATTTAACACCTGCTTCCACAACCGATTGTACTCCGCGAATCAAGCCGATTAGTTCTTTAGTTTTGCGTGTCATAACTGTTAATTATAGTATTTTTAGTGTTCACATTAATAAGACATACATTAAGTGCGTACGTTATCCAGGTTAACATGGCATTAAATTAACATTTAATCAAAATTATAAATATACAAATGAAAATACATGTTGATTTTACTTACCTGAGTCTATTATTAATATAAAAGTCATTCTAAAGTTTTTAGCACTTAAATATCTGCCATAACATCACTGCATTTAGAACTACAGGATATTTATAGGAACTTAACACTCAACGTTATCATTTTTACGTAAAATAGACAACAATTTACTTCTTAATAATAAATTAAATAAATTACTTAAATATACTTTGTGCCCACCTATTAATCTACAATAATACAACTAAATTTTAGGTTATGGACCATAGCGAATATGTATGTCATGTGATTTTTACAGTTTCTCAAATAGGTATAATAGATTTTGAATTAGAATATATTCACAGAACCTACAAATATTTTAAACAAATAATTTTTTTATCCTGGTTTTCATTAATAATTTATTACTCTGTTCAGGCGTTGCATTCAGCCAACGACAAACACGACACAGTTGGATAGAGTGAAAAAGTTGCATACAAATTCGTAAGTATACGATATAAGAAGATAGCGAGACAACTTATAAACTATTGTATTATTTCCTAAACATCAGAAAAAAAAGAATTTGAAATTTCTGTAAATATTTTAAAGAAATGATATACACATACTAAAATAAAAATGCATTCAGTATTCAATATGGTTATATTTATGAAGATGGCTCTTTGAGTCAGTATTAAAAGCAGATCACTCTGTTAGACTCTGTTGTACTGTTGAATAGCGGATTACGAATTCGCTAAACTGATGCAGGTGATATAAGGGAAATTTTAGTGAAGTACCGGTATCAAACTTACGTTGTGTGGCATCATACCAGTCTTTAATCTAGCACACGATATATGTAGAAATTAGCCAACAATACGTGGCGTCTTTCTTGTTATTCTTCAATACATTCCTTATGCATCCAACAGTTGATAACATCTTATTATAATTATTGTAACTGACACGTATCATTACAACGGTTTCATTTAAAAATTGTTAAATATTTGCATTGATTTTTTTAATAACAATATTTTCATCGGATATGTAGATCATTTTTGGTTTTTGTGAAGATATGGTGAAGATAAAACAATGCACAAATTGAATATGAAGCACATTGTCTTAATAACTGCAAAATAGCGTCCGTTAACACGTTCAGACGATTAGATCAGCATTTACGAGAAGCTGATATGCTTAGTCATAAACATTCTGATTGATTCTGATGCAGGTAAAATCCGTAGTAGACACACTATTACACATTTGGACGAGCAACTATTGGAAGTAGCAGAACAAGAGTCAGCTTGTAGTACTTAGGTACTAGAGAAATCGCACGACAATTAAATGTTCTAATAAGTAATAAAACTGTTCATGCTGTTTTAAAAGAAAATCTCTTGTATCCTTATCATTTTACAAAAGTGCAACCTTTGTATGATAATGACAATTTGAGAAAAAATCATTTTTGCAACCAATTTCTAAATATTTTGCGAGATCAGCTCAATTTTCATCACAAAGTGTTGTGGACTGATGAATCTACTTTTACGAGAGATAGGACGTTGAGCAGCCACAATAATTGGGCGGATGAAAATACAAAGGTTGTTATGGATGTTTGATCATCAACGTAGGTTGTCACTGAACGTTTGGATAGGAATTATTCTATTTTCCAAACAACTTAAATGCGTTTTCGGTTTACAAACCATACAGCAGCGATGACCGATGTAACCACGTATTACCAGACCGGTAAGTAGATCTGTCGCTAAAGTTGCCCTGTAGCGATGAAAGCTGTATAGCGCTCGCTAACACCGACAGCGCTTTTATTTGCTGCTATTTAAATTTGACATCACGAATGTTGTCCACATGTTCGAGGCTTGACAAATAACTCGCAGACTTACATGATTTAAACCAAAACCAAAATCTATTTTGAATAAATTGTGAGTAACGCGTATTTTATTGTAAAATATTTCGAAATGGAAGACAAACGATTTACTCATGTTGCTACTGATCCAAAATTTCGCCGAATTCCCAAAGCAGAAAGAAAGGTTAAAATCGACAAACGTTTCAAGTCTATGTTTAAAGATAAAAAATTCAAAGTTAAGTATAGTGTAGATAGCAGAGGAAGACCAGTTAATTATACATCAACAGAAAATTTAAAACGATATTATCACTTAAGTTCGGAAGAAAGTTCTTCATCAGAAGAGGAAGATATACAGGATGAACAGCACACAGAACCAGGAAAGTTTGTGAAAGCACCGAAAGATTCAGGTGAGGAATCAAATGACTTAACAGTGGGCAAAAATGATGTAAAAGTATCAGGTGATATTAAAAAGAAATTAAAAAATCTACAAGTTGATTATGCTAGAGGTGAATCAAGATTATTCTCAGAAAGTTCATCCGATGAAGAATCTGAATCTGAAGCAGTACACACTGAAGAAATTGAACATAATTGGGGTGAATTAGATGCCGATGCTGAGAGGACAGATGATATTACATGCCGCTTGGCTGCTTGCAATATGGACTGGGATAGAATAAGAGCTGTAGATTTAATGGTCTTATTCAATTCATTTTTACCACAAGGAGGTGTTATTAAATCAGTTGTAATATATCCATCGGAATTTGGAAAACAGAGATTACAAGAAGAAGAAGTGAAAGGGCCAATTGAATTAGTCGAGGACAAGTTAGAACAAGATGATGATGAGGAAAATGAAGAAGGTGCAAAGTATCATATGGAAAAGTTAAGAAAATATCAACTAAACAGGTTAAAATATTATTATGCTGTTGTCACATGTGATACTCCAAATACAGCTAATAAAATATACAGTGAATGTGATGGCATGGAATACGAATCTAGTGCAACAAAAATTGATTTGCGATTTATTCCTGATGACATGACATTTGATGACGAGCCAAAGGAAATATGTAATAAGTTGCCAGAAATTACAAAATACCAACCAAAATTCTTTACCACAACTGCCTTACAGCAAGCAAAGGTAAGGAAAGCCTTTTACGTTGCAAGTCAGAACAGAATCAATTGCATTATTATTATAAACATATTCTTTCTCAACAATGAATGTGACATATTCATTGATATATCTGTTCAGTCTACTTTTTATCATGGTATTTAAATTATGTAATAGAAAAGCATATTGAGCAATATAACTGCCATTCTATTAAACTGCAAAAGAAATGTTCGGAATTAAATGTTGAGTTCCGATCGTCGACGAATGAAAGTCTCTAATGAACCATCCAACATTGCGCTGTCGTAAACGATTTAATAATAATTCGAATCAATTTAAAATAGGCAGAACATTGAGAGAATTTTAATAGTCGGAATAAGAGAGTATTTGCATTTGAATTATTCTATCATTAGTATGGAATAATTTACAGTAGAGTAGTTTTTGCAGTATCCTAAACGCGATATAGAAATCACTGAACACCGCGTTCAATAAAAAGAGATTTCGTATAATACGTAATGTGCGTAATCGCAATTCGTTTAACTGGGATTTTTCTGCCCAGTCTTAAGTATTCTACTTTAGCTTCAGCGATCGCGGTAATCGAAAATATATTCAGAAGTTACGTCTTTGTAACTATTAAGTAGACTTGACAAGTCCGTTAGGTTAATGTCAGCCTTGAGGAACGAATAGAATACTATTTGCTATCAAACGTGCAATATTTTAAATTAATCCTAAACATGTTCCGAACATGACGAAATTTAGTAAAATGGCGACGTATGGTACGAATAATTTCACGAATATACTAGATACATCATGTAGATCATTTGAGAAACGGTTAAAAGCGTTTTCTATTTTTGTTGCTACACAATTTATAGCGTTGACGGACATCACACAGTTCTTTCGATAGCTTTGAATCACCACGTTCAATCCACTGGAAAACAGAAATTAATTTCAGTTAATTATATTTTGTAGCTAATGGATCTAAACTTCAAATACTAGTTTTTCTGTGTATTAAGCATACTTTCAATTATCAACGTATATTATGCATTACAGTAATAGTGTTTGTAGTATTTGTGCATTACATATTTTATCTTTTTAACAATGTACAGTGACTCACAGGTGCTCAGTGAAAATGATACAGTGGTATATAATTTGGTAAGTAGCTGAAAAAGTTAGAAAAAGTAATTATTTGGGAAAAATAAATTACATAATAATATATTATATCTATTATTCTTCAAATATATTATAAAAATAAAACACTACATTCGAACAGGTAGTACGAATTATAACCAGATAACGTTATAGCGGTTACATATTCAACATCACAGTGAAAATGATGCACCTACAATAATAATGAATTAATTATTGATGAAAGTAAAAAAAATGCCATTTATATACAGTGGGGTTTCCTTTAGGTTTCATAATTAATTGTAACTTATTTGGAACACAGTCTACACCTATCATCAGGCGAAATACTGTTACCATTCTTGTAACAGCGCATTTTTGGGTCATTTCTATTGGATATTCGATGACTACGCAATTTTGTTTCAAGAATATGCCACAGATTCTCGATAATGTTTATGTGAGATGACTAAGCTGGTTTCGTTGTACTGCGGCAATTATATAACAACAATTTTTGCGCCACGGGGGGAGAATATTTCGGAGCGTTGTCCTTGTAAAATCGAAAATGATCTTCTGTATCAAGTTTTCTGGCACTAGACACTAAATTCTGTTTAAGTTCATAAATCTATCCATAGTACTTTCAATAAAATGAAGGCTTCCAACACTAGCAACAAAAACACAGCCCCAGACCATTACATACCTACCTCCATGCTTAACAGTACATTTTAAATGTTGCGGTTTTAATTCTTTATTCTTTTTCCTCCAAAAATTAGCCTACCTATCTGAGCCAAAAAGATTAAATTTGTGCTTATCTGAGAAGAAAACAGTTTTCCAAAAGTCAAAATCTTTATTTTGGGGGCTCTAATGTGAACTTTAAGCGACTTGTTTTATTCTTCGGGCTTATACACGGTTTTTCCTGGCTATTCGTCTGTGCAAATTGGCACTTTCCAGCGTTCTTCGAACAGTTTTTGCATTTACGGTTTTTCCCAGAACACGTTTCACCTCTAGCGTTAACTTAACGGTGGATTGTTTCTAAATTGTCTAACAATCCCCCGCTCGTCATGAACACAAAAATATCTTTGACTTATTTTGCAATTACTTTTCACTCTGTTTTCGTGCGATGTACTATGAAAACTCCAGCTAAGTCACCAGACATAAACATTATCGAGAATTTGTGGCATATTCTTGACACAAAATTGCATAATCATCCAATATTCAATAGGAATGACATAAAAATGCGCTGTTACAAGAATGGACCAATATTTCGCCTGATGGTAGTCGTAGAATGTGTTCCAAATAAATTACAATTATTTATGAAACCTAAAGGAAACCCAACTAAATATAAATAGTTTTTTTTTAACTTTCATCAATAATTAATTCTTTATTATTGTAGGTGCATTATTTTCACTGTGATGTTGAATATGTAACCGCTATAATGTTATCCGGTTATAATTCGTAATGCCTGTTCGAAATAGTTTTGTTTTATTTTTATAATATATTTCAAGAATAGTAAATACAATATATTTAATTTACTTTTCCTAACTTTTTCAGCTACTTACCAAATTATATACTACTGCATCATTTTCACTGCGAGTCACTGTGTTTATTTTAAGTAATTGCATTATATTCATTATTTCTAATTATTAGGTAAACCTAACATGGGACGAGACAAATCCAGAACGAACTGAACTTACACAAAAGTTAGCGTCGGGGAAGCTTGAAGATATTGATGAAAACGATCTTCAAGCATACTTGGCCTCTAGCAGTGGTGAAGAAGATGATGAAAATGGAGAACTGAAACCATCCGAATCGGAATCTGATACTGATCAAGCCAATCCTATTGACAAGTATCGTGCGCTTCTTAGTGAGATAGAAAGTAAAGAAAACGAGAAAAAAGAGAAGGACGTTGAAATGGAAATAAGTTGGGGTATAGATTTGCAAAAGAAAACGGATAAATTAATAAAACAAAAACAGTTAGAAAGTGAAGATAAGACACCCTTCCAATTATATTTAGACAAGCGAAAGGAGAAACTAAAAGCTAAACGTGAAGAAAAGAAACAGAAATCACAAGATGCTAATGGAAATAGTGATAATGAAGATGGTAGTGATATACCATCTGACATAGATATGAATGATCCTTATTTTGCAGAAGAGTTTAACAATTCCGAGTTTAAACAAAAGAAAACATCTTTATCGAAATCTAAACTGGTTGGCATAAAAGATGAAAGCGATAAACAACGGGAGGCAGAACTAGAGTTACTTTTAATGCACGAAGACAACAAAAACCATTTTGATATGAAAAAAATTCAAGAAAATGAAAATAAACCTAAATCAAAAAAGAAACGTAAAAAGGATCTGGAGGAAAAGGTTGACGAATTTGAAGTCGATGCAAATGATGAAAGATTTTCAGCTCTGTATACCAGTCATCATTACAATATTGATCCTGCAGATTCACGTTATAAGAAAACGAAAGGCATGGAAAAGTTAATAAATGAGAAATTAAAACGAAGAAATGAAGAAGTACAGCAGGAAGAGTCTAATAAGAAGCCTAAACGTAATGCTGAACTTAATGTGTTAATAAAATCTGTTAAACAAAAAGCTCAAGATTATGTAAATAAAAAGTCATAGTTTAATTGTTTAGTTTTTTATATTAAAACTCAAACTTATTGTACATAAACTATTCATTTACTTAAAAAAAATACAGGCATTTTTCCCCTATAAAATGAAGAAAAGAACTAATGGAGTTTAACTATGTGTGTGGGAGAATTTGAATCGCGAGCTGATCTTGCTCCCACTACTGTAAAAGTTGCACGGAGCGATCAATTTCGATAATCCAGCATGTTCATTTACTGCAAAGTTATTAAAAGTGATTTCTTTTTAGTAAACATCATTTTGTCGGTCAGTAGTACGGATGGCATAAAATACGAAAACGAGGATTTGCATCCGGGCGCATCCATGTTTCAAATATAAACAGTTGACGATATGTGGAACTAGCATCCGAACGCTTCACGCTATATCTACTGACAAAATGAGCAACTTTACTTAGTCTACTAAAGAACTATCACAAAAATCTTTAAACAAATCCTTTGGCGATAATATTAAGCACAGCTTCAACAGAGTCTCTTAAATCAAAATAGCTAATTGAAGTAAATACGTATAAGATATACCTATGTCTATTAATTGTACTGTAGCTAATATACATAAATTAATTCAAACATATTTTAATCAGTTTGTTTTCAAGTTGAATGGAACATGCGCTTTGACTAGATATAACCTAAAGATAGTAATTTCAAATAGTTCTTGATTGAATTAATTGTATTGTAGATATTTCGCAAAATACATTTCTTGTCTTCTAGGCATACATAAGCAGACTTGAAATAAATATCAAGCTCATCGATTTCTTGCTATAATACATATACAGTTCAGTCTGTTAGAAAAAAGTATATTTCTGCAGTATTGGTATTAAAGAAGGGTGAGTGCTCATCTGTTATCTAAAATGTTCCGTTTTGCTTTGCGGTTAGCTTTTCTCTATGAGAAAAACTTGTGTTGACGTTTTATCGCAGATTTTGTTTGGACTAAATTATAGGATTAAACATTTAGAAGTAGTTTTAGCTAGGCCAATGAGAGTTTCAATTACCCTTTTTGCCCAACAGGCATGTCTTAATCTTCTTTAATTGGTTCAGGCCTGGTATCCATTGCCTTGTCATATTGCTTTAGAGGTAGTGCCTTCAAACTGCGTTATTTTAATAATTTTGTTGTTTTCCCGCATATATATGGTACAAGGCTGTATTGGAGAGGGCAATCCTCCACCACGACGAAAATATGTACAAATTTATATGTGTTCAGTGGAGTTAGAAGTATAGCTACTTTTTATATTGTAATATTTTGGGTCTGTCTGTATACCGGGAGAAGTCTGCTGTTGTTTGGATTCGTGATCCACCTTTTCTTACGCGAAAAGCAAACTTCAAAAGGTTTGATAATGCTCATTTGAGGGATCATATCATTTGATTTCAAGGCGAGTAACAACTGTAGATGCTGGCAGGAAAATAGAAAATCGATCCTTAGAGCCGTACTCTGATCTCAACAATTGATCAAAAACTTGCTTTCTTTAGTTTGTTCAAAATATTAAAGCCAAAGGTTGTACAACCAAATCGTTCACTTTGCTTGATATATTTCCTACAACTTCTTTTTCAATCGATACATCACTATTATTTTGCAAATATTAAGTAGTTACGATATTAAATAATATCAATTCCACGAATATTGTATCCTCAATAATATCTACACATTTCCTTATAAAGCCCCACGCATGGCTATTATTTAACTCGCAAATGTACACTGATCACCAACATAATGAGAACATAAACGAAAACTATGGTATGAAGTTCAACCACAAAAACAAGTTTCGGATTCACAATTACTTCAACTAAATCTTTTCTTAGATAATTTTGCGTACTGCACATTCCGATTATGATGGAGACCCAGTATAACATTCAGTATAAATATAATTACATAACAAGTGTATTTTGGCAACTGTTGTTTTTATCATTTAGTATAGGATTAAGGATATCATATAAATTTTTCTCCTTCTTACCACAGTACTTTTTTTCTTAATTTTTTCCAATGTAGTAATTTTATGAGATACTAATCGGCAATTAGGATAAAAACCCATAAGAAGGCAAAGTATGAATTTAGTGTCTATGAAACTATTTGTACAATTCCTTTTTAAGTGATTTAGTATTTATTTTTGGATACAATCATTTCATTATACTCTTGTACATAGTACTATACATGTATTATTTAGTTTCTTCACGAGTCTCGTGATAGATAACCAAAAGGGATTAGAAACAAACAAAATATTAGCAAAAAGATTGTCAGTCTATCAATATATTCTATGTACAGGTATCTAAATTGAAACGACAGCATATAAAGCTTTGTTTTTACAAGAGTCGTATATTTGATATACAAAATCTAACACAAATAGTAATAATCTTTACGAAAGGAAATATGTACACAATAAAAACTAATATACAAATTGCATTTTTCCAATTTTTCTAAATTCACATTTTAATTAATCACCCATTACTATTTTTCATTATATTTACATAATTACAAGATTTATAGACGATATTGTCTAGTACGTAGACAACGAAAAAAAAAACCATAAAAATAAACACACCAAACATTTATATACGTCTTTCCCTATGGTAATATTTTTTTGATACTTTCGTTACAAAGAAATTAATTTTTACAAGCCTATGTTTAGCATCACAATAATCGACTACACTTGTTATAATTTTTTAGGAAGATGATACATAGTTTTCTTTACAAAAGCTAGTCATATACTGCGAACACCCTGTGCTTTTTCTCTAAGAAAAGATTCGGTACGAGTTTACTTAACTTGGTATATTACATAGGATGTAAATAAAATGAGTTTTCAGCTCAAAAACGTGTTATACGATAAATTAAGCAAACAATAATATAACAAATAAGCCCTGTTCTGCTTTTAAAAAAGGAATTTTAAAAGTAGTAGGTCTCAAATAAAATATGCTTTTAACATTTCGTCAAAATTCTGTCAATTTAAACATGAATTATTAAAACATTTACCTTAGTAAAAACTACGGTTTAAAATATATTTTCACTAAAAACTAAGTTTCAATTTCTGTTGAAATTAATTTTAGAATTCCATAGAGTTGGCAATTTTGTGCAAATTAACTTAAACTCGTTTAAAATACTGTACGCTTTATTCAATTAGTACTTCAATATTAATGCCATTATAAATTAAACATTCTACCTTACTTAAACTGTGAATAAAATTATTTAGGGAAATATTTTGCTCATTTTGAAGCATACAACACGGCTTTGATTTGAAAAATACTTTTAGAACTGAAATTATAACGAACCATTGGCTTGTACTGGTTAAAATTCAAAGAGTATAAGAATCATTTTTTTGATAAATTACGGAGCAGACCAAGTTAGAGATTCTAGATCTATGAAATCAGTTTATTAATAAAAAATATTTCAGTGCTATCAACAGTGATTAAGAATTCACACTTAAATGGAAAAAGAGATCATTGAAATGGATACGAAATATTTGAATCTAAACCAGTCAAATCTTTAATGTGTGTGATATATTTCTAGAATAGCTTGTGATTGTTGTTTTCTCTTTTGCAAATGTACTACAAATCGTAAATAATATTCGAAGCAATACAATAATTGTATATTATAATTTCTATGACAAATTAAATTGCAAAAAATATAAAGAACACGATTTTCGTTACATTCATAAAAACAATGTAAAACGTCCGTTTATTGAAAACAAAAATTCGTTCCTTGTATGTACACATATATAAACTAGGAATATACAAAAAGAAAAAAAACATTGGTTATGGGATCCTACTTTACATATGTATAAATTACTATTGTAAAAAAATATATATAAATAAATTTACAAATGTACATAGTGACTCTGCAACAAAATTTACACAACGAATATAATAATCAATCAAACCTTATTATTTTATTAACAGATATTAAACATTTCATTCGGCTCAAACAATTTTGTCCCGTTTATGACCCTAAATTTCATCAAATACCCTGAGAATATGGCATCGATCCAGCTGTCTGTCCCACATACTCTCATCTGAGCCATAACTTCAATCTCAGGGCATCTACTCCGTTTAAATAATACCTAAATAAACGTTTATCCCTTACAAACCCGAGGGCCTCGTAGAGTCGGAGAGCTGGTTTATTCGTTATTTCGGTTTCTAGTACAACTTCGTCTGCGTTTCCTGCAATCATTTCCTGTATAGCCCGTCTAACTAATGTTGAACCTATTCCGTGTTTTCGGTATTTTTTATCTACAGCCAGCATAGCAATATAACCCCGATTTATTTGTTTTCTATGAAGATCCAGTTTACACACTATTGCTCCTACACATTCATCTTCACACATAGCCTGCAATACGATAAAAACTATAGTAAGTTTGAGGTATATAGACACAGTAGGTATTATTACTATTACAACTAAAACTACCCGATTAGTTTTGATGGTCAACATTTAAAAACGTTCTTTTTTCAAAATAGATCAACCTGTAGTTGATTCCTATTTTCTAATTGTTATTGTAAATGAACATGCTATCTCGACATTTTATAGGGTACTAATAAAATTTTATAGACGTTGGAACTTGATAGCATAGATGAAAATAAGAAAAGTACATCCAGATCCAATAATCAAAAGTTTTCAGAATATGGTTTATTTAAACAAACATTATATACTCTGAAAAGTAGCTCGTATAAAACTGCCATGACGCGTCGAGGAACAGAAAAATCGCCACAAATAATATTATCCCCTCCCCAAAACAATTGCCCCTTTAACATTTTTAAATGCAACCGTATATCAAGTGATATATATTTTGAGCGGTATTTTTTGGCTTAATAAAGACAGTTATTTTTCTTGTACATACATTTATTAGCTAATATTCCATAGATTCGGACATACATCGATAATATATTTTCCCGTTTCACGTATGTCGGATGAGTACAACTAGTAGAGAATGCTTAATTTGGGGCATTAAGCTAAACTACTACTATATACGTGTCCAGTTAGTGCACTAACCTAGTGGTCCAACGTCTTTCCAAAACATTCAACATAAAAATTTATATTGTAACCTTCAACTAGAAGTGATCCAAAACTTAATTTTATATTCGATTACTGTTACGATAGCTGTTCTTTTCTAGCGCTATGTAATACAAGGCGGGGAAATTTTTCAAAAATAAACTACTCCGAATGATGCATATTGGGTATAATGTTTATAAAAAATATTAAGCAACAGGTTGTCTAACGTATTGTCAAAAATATACAAGTGTTAAAAAAAATCAAATTTTGCTTATAGGGGCTTAAATTTTTATGACGTAATTTCCAACATTTTATTAGGAATCGCATAAAATCGATAGTGTGCCAGGAGAAGTAACAGATCCACTTCATTCAACTAAACAAAAGAACATTTTCCAAATCCATAAATAGGCTTTAAAGAAAAAACTACAATCTGGCAAATAAAAAAATAACTTTACTTAAAAATGTATATTAGATAGGTACAGTCAACTTTCTTTTAACCAACAATCGATTAAGTGACCGTTCTATTATCCAATTCGGCTCTAATTGTAATATGTAGTACAATAATTACAATGTAAAATCTTTCTTTTTAGTTTAGATACTAAATACGTAGAGTCCGCGACAATAGTATAGGCCACTCATAAATTTAAAAAAGTATTATATTGACAAACATAAGATAAGTATAAGATTGGTTGCAGTAGTTTCTGGTACCGGCATTGTGAAAGTGAGGATGATGATATTCGGGGAAAACCACACGTGACAAAAGTATAAACCATG
This sequence comes from Holotrichia oblita, assembly GCA_023690525.1. Classification (NCBI taxonomy): domain Eukaryota; kingdom Metazoa; phylum Arthropoda; class Insecta; order Coleoptera; family Scarabaeidae; genus Holotrichia; species Holotrichia oblita. Next base: position 66,453,070 of record CM043018.1, read on the forward strand.
TCATCAGTTTTAGTTTTGTCCTCAACGGGTACAGTGATAAGGAAAATATTTTATGATCAAGTCTTTACATAGCATATTAATCTGCTTTCTACATATCAACATGCCTCATGCAAAACAATGAACACCAAAATGGGTTTAATTCGTACTTGGCGTGACAAAAATTGGCCAATTGCAAAGACAGCAGCAAATATGACCAGAAGCCGTCATGTAATTCACAGTTTGACTACTACACAAATAGCAGACTCTGCAGGTAAAGGCATTTAACGGATAATTATTAACTCACAAGCATCAAACGACAAAGTGTGATTCTGACAGACTTTGACAACAAATCTTTGAGAGCGCTTATTTTCCATGGCACATCAGATAAGTATCGATGAATTATGTGTGCATTAATAGTTATTTAACCAACAAGTACATTAATGAAGGCGATTAATGCTCGAGATATTTTAACGCGTGAGCGCAGCGAGCGCGTTAATGTTCGAGATCATTAATCGCATTTTAATGTAAGAGTTAGTTACAATACTTTTCCGTCGACCGTATATTTTTCTAAAGTGGAGAAATAATGCTTTACTTGTTTCTCATTGCACTAAGATATAAATTCGGCATACGTTTTTTCATACAGACTTCTGCTCTTTTCCGGTAGTAAATTTAATGATACTGAATTAGCACTTTCTGCCACTTCCGGCGGAGTTAATGTAAAATTTTCACCCACTTTCATTGCTTGGAAGAATTCAACGCAACACAAAACACTAAAAAACCGTTCGATTCTGTTTCACGCTTAATAATGACAGTGAATAGAGTTTTAGTTTGACGTTGTTTGATTTTGTTGATTTCCTTGGTTACCATGGAAACCATCAAATAATTAGGGTCATTAATGTATGATTTGGAGAACATTAATAACGGATGTAAATGCACGGTCGACGGAAAAAAAATCTTAATTATCTCATAAATTATTAATTTTAGGTATAGGACATGTGGGACATAAAGGATGTAGAATTGGACGCTGAAGACGACCAAGCAATAAAATATTTGAAGCATTTGAAAAAATTAAGTTATAGTTCTTCAAAATTTCGAGAGAAGAGTTAACGTGCCATAGTAAAGTAACCACGCAATGTAGACAGCCGTTCTCGGCGTTAAAATATACTCCAACATGTTATTTAAGCATATTATGAATTCTAAATTGATATCCGAAAAATCGAGTGTTCTCTGATTTTTTGAATAAATGTCGGCTATAACAATTTTTTTTAGAAAAACTCGAATAACTACAAATCCCCTGAATCAAATTGAAAAAACTAAAGGTATTTATAAAGCTTAAAATAGGTAAATCCAAATACAGACAGTTCCCGACTTACGTAAATTCGTCTTACGTAAATTCGAACTTACGTAAAGATTTTTGTTGTCTAACAGACTTATGTATGTGTTATACTGGTTGCTATCGTTAGTAGTCTATCCAATTGTTACTTTGCGGCGTAGGTGGCGCAATGTATTCATATTTGTGATTTTTTATAAATAAAAAATTTCTAATAAATTATTATTATTCTTGTTACTTTTGTAGTCAGTAAGTTGAAGTTTATGTTGTTTAAAAATACATCATATTTTAAAACCGATGGAGTTAAAATGTTACAATGTGTTGTACTCGACCATCCACCCTGGTGAGTAAAATTTTCAATACAAAGTAGATGGCGACTTCCGGTATAACCGGAAGCGCTAGAACTCTAATAATATTTTAATTCAAGAGAACATAATCGACTATATATAATTCTAAATTTTCAAATTTATATTTTGCCCAGAACTCCATAAACTTCTAATAAACGGTCTCGCTGAGACACACTATATAAGAAATATGTCTTAATTATAATTCGCTTTAGTTTTGAAAATGGCTAAAAAAGGTTGAAACTACAGTCAACAATATTAAATGCAGTGGTTTAATAAAGTACCAGTGGTATTTAGTTTTATTAATAATTATGTTTTTACAACGAATGTCTTTGGAAGACAGTATTCCTTCAATGCAATAAGCGGACACACTGTAATTACCTTAAAATTGATATTTTTTGACTGATAAATGAAGTGTAAATGATTATTTATCGAAAATTGCTATATGCAAATTATCATCTTCACATGCAAACATGAAATCAAGTGTTTCTCTTAAAATTGCAACTTTTATGTTTTCAATTAAATGAATTCTAGTGGCTAAGACATTTTTACATTATTAAATCTGTACCATCTGTATGCATTCGGAAAGGGATACCTAAGATAATAAGAGCCACTAGAAATAATAAATTTAAAGCAACAATAAATTTGCTAAATATCTTAACATAAAAGAAAATATAACAAAGATGGAAATTTTTTATCAATAGCCAATTTTAATATATGGAGATCATACAGAAATATAAAATTAAATACTACTAAAATAAAAGCGAGATCTTTCGATTCAGAGTGAGTCGTTAGTAACATACCACAGCGGATATCAAAAGCGGCAAATAATACTGAACCATATAACATGACGGGTTATTTAAATGAAGATTTAGAATATTTATTTCTATTATTTAGATATCAATTGGAGAGCTGTTGGGAGCAAAGTGATTAACAGCGCGGCAGTATAAAAGGCGGTACGATGCCGATACAAAGCTATTTCAACACAATTATACACACATAAAAACTACACCGCGAGAATTGCAACTAAGCACACATAAAAAAAATGGTTCAGTCAAAATTTATTTTCATCAAAATATTTTTGATTAAGGCCTACCTACAGTCAAAGGAAAATTTATTGTAGCTATTAGATTTCATATTTCATAATATATAATAATAACAATTCTAACATAAATTACATACATCAAGGATAAGATCCAACTATTGCCAATAACTCTGATGAATCAGAAGATCCTATAAAATGATATGCTGAAGAATTTCAACGTAATAGGTAAACAAAATAAATAAATATTAGGAAAATATTACAAAAGCTTCCATTATTTGTAGACATATGTATGTTTTTTTGTACCTAATGACATTATAAGTAATTCAGTAATTAAAGGTTAATAAACTAGTAAAAGTATCCTCCTTCAGCTTGTCTACAAGCTTAGGCTCGTATGTCAACACATGCATTGGCGTGTACCTATTGTGTCGAATTTCTTCAGTACATCATTGTATTCATTGTACTTTTTGACCAATTGTTCCATATACCTTACTATGAATGTATCTCCAAAAATACAAATCTAGAGGTATCATTCAGATCAGGTGATAGTTTTTAATGCTGTTGTACACTCTGTTTTTAAAGTAATGTCTCCCCCTGCCGATGGATTCATATCAATAACACTTTCCACTTAGCGTATTGTGTTCATCGGACATCTTCGGCTAAGAAAGAGGCCACGGCGGATACAATACAGATCGAACGTGTATAATTATAATTTTAAATCTCGAAATGTGTATTTACCTGCTAGCGGTACAATATAGGACTTTATTAAATCCTCCTTTTATACCGTATGATGGTCAGTTTTCCTACATTATTTTAGAGACGTATTCTTTTAGTTATTGTTAGTCTTCCAGACTTTTATTAGAGACAATTTTTAATGTATATTACAACAACATACTTATTTTACTATTAGAATAATACTCATTTTCTTGAGGAATACACCTTTATTGATAGATAAATCTCACAAGAAATCCGTCCCATCAAGGATTTTTAAAGTAAAAACAAATAACTGATATATTATTAATACGTTAATAATTTATTAAAACGTTAGCGTAAATTAAATTTAAATAAAATTCAATGCAAAATAAAATGAAATTCTTGCAAATAAAAATAAATTCTGCACAAAATTGAATAATATAGAACACACAACAATTCACATACAATAAGAAAATTTTACCAAATGAAAATACATTCTTAACAAAAATGAATAATACAAATATAGCAATATACAGTGTGTTGCCGGATAGGTGTCCCTATAGGAAAAACATTTTTATTATGGATGTATGGAAAAAAACATTATTCGTAAACGTTTTTGCTTGATCTGAAATATACAAATAATACTAGACTTCTAAATTAATATCATAATAATGCGTAAAATAGTTGGTTTTTATAAATTTTGGAGTCACATTCCAGAATGATATTGCACTCACATCTATTAGTTGCATTGCATATCGTGTTAGGTTACGCATGTGTTGGGTGAACTACTGTCATACAGTATTTAATTGTTAAAATGCGGACACAAAAAAGAAAAACTTTATTATGGTTTTATAAAAAATATATTCTTTATTAACGCTTTTAATTAATACACAAATAATGTTTAACTTTTAAAAATCTTAATAACGTACAATAAGTCACTTTTAGTAATTATTATTAGAAAAATGTGGCTCCAAAATTTACAAAAACGAACTATTTTAGCCATTATTATAATATTAATTTAGAAGTCTAGTACTATTTGTGAAAATATTTTTGAATTAATGTCCGGTTAACCGGACAACTTCGATTTTTTAAGTAACATACTATAAAATAAATTACAAATTCAGCTTCTATGATAAATTTTACACATATTTTGTTTATCAAAGGATTTGTGTGCGTACAGCGTTCGTGCGCGTAAATTTGCTCAAGTCAGTACGCAGCTTAAGATATACATGCGTTCGATCTGTATTGTATCCCCTGTGGCCTCTTAGCCGAAGATGCCCGATGAACGCACTACGCTAAGTGGAAAGTGTTATTGATATAAATCTATCAGCAGGGGGGAGACATTACTTTAAAAACACAGCGTACAAATAAGAAAAATATGTTTACAGCTGTCTTGTGTTATATTATCCTGCTTTTCTCTTTATAATACAACTACAACTCTATTACTAATCAGAAAAGACCTAATACTTGTATGACTTTGATCCATAAAATTAAATCTAGTTTACATTCTCAAACTTTGAATAAAATAATATTGAACACTTCTATATAACTGTTACAATAAACTGTGTGCATTAAACTTACCAAAAAACATAAGTTGGGCCAGTTATGTATAAAATACCTATAAGTATAAATTGAATAAGGTTCCGATAGGTCCTTTTGTATAATTTTCATGATCATTGGCATTTGTAATTCTGACTGATATTGTACATATTCAATTTTTGGATTTTCAGTTTTTAAACTTTCTCCTGGGTCTGATTCTAACATATTTTCTACCTTCTCTATACTACTATCTGTCATTTTCTCACTTTCGGCAACTTCTTCCTTTTCAACTTCTTTGTCTTCCTTTATATCACTGCCATATTTTGATCTAATATATGCCGTTATATCAAAATCCGATGAATCTAAATCATCTGCTTTACTTTTAGTATCGCTTTTACTAGAACTGCTACTACTGCATGGTTTCTCTGTATCAGCTTTTTTACTTTTCGATTTGCTCTTTGTTAATTTTAAGTCACTCTCATCACATTTTTTGGTTGTATCACTGGTACTAGGTACACTTTCCAGTCTATGGGAGGATGTATCCTTTCCATTCGCTACATTTATATTATTTATTTCCTCTACATTATCAACGAGTGAATTGTATTTTTTGTCTTCAAGATCAACACTTTTGCTAACATTTTTATTGTTTTTCCTATTTCTTTTACTCACTTTATTTGTTAGATTATGTTCGACCCCATTCACCAAACCATTAACATTTTTCGTCTTTATAGTTAACTTATCTATTTTTTCTTCTAAATTTATCTTGTCCTTTTGCTCAGATTTCAAGGATCCAGTTGAAGGTGTGATTTTTTTTCCACCACCACCGTTATTAGTTTTGACTTTATTCATAATTTCAGTTACAAAATAAACGATAGAATTTATTTATTTCAGTGAATGTTTGTGAAAAAATCTAATACGTCCATTAACTATATGTTTCATATTTGAAAGAAAACCAAAAAGCAGACATCTTGACGGAAAGCTGAAATAGGGGAATTTGCAGTTTGTTCTTAGGTTAGCACTATTTAGGTTAGTTACTTTTGGTTCGGGATAATTATATGTCAATGTTTTAAACTTTCAGTAATAAGTTTATATCGTATCAATAGTCCTTAAATAAGCAAGTTTAGGTAAGCCAAGAATCTAATGCAGTTTCTACTACATAAATTATACGATAAATTATAATACAATAATTTTCGTTGATGTAAACATAACCTTATTTCTCTAGTATAAATCTACCGTAGGAATATTTTGCTTTAATTTTCTTTCCATTGGCTGCACGTAAATTTGGAATCAATTTGAATTTAATTAATTTTACTTTATAATTAGAGGGTACATTTGCGTATAATCCAAAGTTCCTAAAAATAAAGTGGAAATACGTGCTGTTTAATCCAACATAAATGAATTTAATCTGTTTTTCGCTTACATTATGATTATAAATGACGCTTTTGTCCAAATTTAATTAATTCCAAATGTGCTACAATTTGTTCATTTCTACGTAGTATTTTGCATCTTGAAATTACTTAAAATTACAAGTTGGTGAAATATAGTTGAACGGCCTACTACCATATAGAGTCTGTGAACAGATATACGCATTTGAACACGGAATGTGAACGATGCGATATATGGAAAGGCGACATTAGGCAACCGTCAAATATTGCTTCCACTACTTATACTATTGTATTACTATTATAATTAGACTTGGCAAAGAAGGGCAAGTGTCAGTGCAGTTCGGAGAACAGCGTGGAAAGGCCGTGCGGATGCATCAAGGCCACCTGGTGCCACACGTTTAGTAGTTATCTGTGATATCTTATCACACCTTACACATTTAATTCTCTCGCCTTCACATTCTAAATCCGGCATTCTCGTTGTTATGTTTTCTAGTTTCTTCGAAATACGCCGTTTCCGAAACGTATACTCAATACGACGTCTTCGAACGGTTTCATTATGCGACAGTGTCCTGTCTTTGTCAGTTCACCCACTCCACATTTAACGCGGCCGTTTCTTCGATAAGGGTAATAGTGTATTTCTCGTAATGTAATATTACGATTACCGAAGAAACGCAAACGTTAAATGTGGAGGGGGTGGACTGACAAAGACACCACACTGTCGCTTAGTAAAACAGTTCGAATACTATGTCGTGTCGAGTGTACCTAAATGCGACATTTTCTAAGTATGTTTGTACTGATAAGCACTCACGGCAAGTGGAGTAATACTGAACAAGTTAGCTTTGATGTGGACGCTCGAGTTTTCGTACCACGTACGTCTCCCCTCTACGTTGCTCTCCGCACTACACTGAAACTTGTCCCTTTTTGCCGACTCTAATTATAATTAAACGGTAAGTTATTTCGAAAAACATTCTTAAGATACGGGGTGATTGTAGAAGTCGGTAACGAATATCAAAAAATTTTTTGAACGAGAGGTTCACGGCAATCAATTCCGTTGGTCGTTGTTTTTGAAATGTTGATTCAATATTTCTTAAAAGATTTCCCTATCTATTCAGCGTTGACTGTGCGCACATTGAATAAAGATGTATATGTATTTCGTTTGACATTATTTTCTTGCGGCATTTATTAGATTGCGATGGTTATTGGAGTACCGACGCTAACTGGAATAAATATGGTACAGTAGCAATTCCCACCTTGTTATAGAGTTATTGACATATTTCTAATTTGGAAAAAGTACTTGAAAAAATCTAAAAGTTAAGGTTTATATTGCAGCTGAACTTGAAAGTTTTATTTGTACTATAGTGCGACCAAATAGATTTGGGATCCGGAAAATATATATCAATCCCGTTACCGCACTCATCCGCGCACCAACATTTTTCACATTTGACAATCAAGTATATATAGTCCCGTTCCGTTTGTGTACTGCTCATTTGTGTGTATTTCCCTACTTATCTGTTAAAAATTCAAATTTTACACCACAAAACTTTTGTCTCCGAATGTACCATTTGATTCGACAGTGTTGCTTCAGGTCTCAATTCTACTTGGTTGCACTATAGTTTCCCTTACAATTTTAAAATTTCAAATATGGTATTACCTCGGCAACATCATGATTGTTTCAACTTACTTGTAACTTTTAAAGAAATCTTGAATTGAAATTTCATCAACCAAAAATTCGGTAACGTGCTACTCTTCTGATTAATTTGTTGCGTTTAGATATTTGAAGTCTTCATGCAATGACACATTTAATAAGGAAACCATAAGATATATTCAGTAGAGGAGGAACATATGAATTATATATCAATTTAATGTCAAAGAAAAATATTAATAAATACACAAAAAGTATTAAACATTCAACAAACATATGTTCAAACAATTCGCCGTTTAAATAAAGACATATTTCAAACCAATGCAAAAATGAAAGTTTTAATTTCAAGTACGTTCCGAAATATTGTCTCAACTGTCATTTAGCACTGCCTTCATATCCTCTATTGCTCTTAGAATGTCTTTATAAACTTCTTTAATATGCCTCCACAGAAAACAATCTATCGGTGACAGGTTGTATGATCTCGGTGGCAACGCAACTACCTCACCACCTTCTATCCAGCGATTCGTTTTCCTGCTGTCCAGATAACCTTTTACGTTCATGTGGTAATGTGGTGAAATTCCATAGCGTTGAAACCAAAATTGATTCCTCGCTGCCAAAGGTTTTTTAGAAGCATTGGTAGGTAAATTTCGCCGGTCAATCATTCGTCAAAAAATAAAGGTCCCATATATGCGAGTCCATTACTTCACCCCAGCCGTTTATTGATCATTTATTTTGATGAATTAAATATAAATTTTCTGTGGAATAGTATATTTGTGCTGGTTAACCACCCCATTAGATACATTAAAAAATTCCATTATATGAAAGTCGGTACATTTATCGGTAAAATTTGGATAATCCCAAATCTTATTATTCAAAGTTCAACAATTATATAACGTTCAGTGCAAGACACTCTTTCAATTTTAATAGTACTTGCTTGAGGATTCTCTTGATCTGCTAATAACGCCGTTAACTGGTTTTCTTTATTTATCACGCGTTTGTTACCTACTTTACGTTTTGTAGATGCAACATGCTTAGTTTGTTGCAATCTCTCCAATAAACTTTTCGAAATGTGTCGGTTCTTGGCTTTGTTTATTGTTCTGGGTATCGGAAAGTATATACTCTATTGTATATAATGCATTTTTTTCCCCAACGCCCAAGAAAATAAATACACTTCAGTGTCAAAAATATATACTCTATTGCCAAAAGCAGACGTTTTTGGCATTCGCCCAGTATAAGCACCACATGAATCAGTTTTTCTGTACTTAGTCATTTCAATTTCCTAACGTTTTGACAGACATATGACATTTCCTGCTTTACTTTATTAAAATACTCACTTGAGTATAAATACTCAAATATATCCCATGAAGTTGCACTTGCGGGAATTTGTTCAAAAACTGTCAGTTAGAAGAGTAACTTTTATGGAAAGCTGATGAAGTTATCTTTAACATATGACAATAATATTCAGAATGCTTAATAAAAAGACTTATTAAGCCCGAAATGAATTTATAAAGCCCGATCATCCTGTATAGTGAAATAACTTCAAGTCAAGCGCGGATCATTATATTTATTTCAAGTTTTTATAAAAAATGGCACATTGGAGTGCTTTTTCGATTATGGATTTTAGACCTAACTGCAGTGTATCAATTTCTTTATAAACATCAGCAGGATCGAGTACGGTATCTTGATGCCGCATGTCGTATTAAAAAAAAAAAAACGTGAGTTTGGTTCCTCACCAACTTTTACAATCATATTAAAAAAATATATTGTTAAAATCCAGCCGAATCAAATCCCAACGAAGTTTTTTTGAAATTATTCATCTAATTATGGAATAAATTCATTAAAATTGTAATAATAAGTAGCTTTTGGTAAAATTCGTCAAACAGGTCAGCGGTGGATCACTAGACGATAACCAATAGAGTGCCACCTTAGATCTCTAGATTTTATATCGCTAAATGTTTGTTGAATCGATTCTGAAAAATCAGAAAGTCTAGAAGATTTGAAAAATCGAATCAGATATTAAACTAGAAGAATTTGCTCTGACATCAGTACAGGACAACAGGATTGTAATTTAAATTTAAATTAAGCAATCCTTTTGTTTGTCGAATAAAATTTATCTTTACCTTTTCTTACTAATAACACTTATGTTCTCCACAATTTAATTGATTGCGAAAATATTGTCTGAGATGTGAAAATTTTACTGGTATCGGATAGGCAATTAAATACATAGTGATCTATTTAAAAAAAAACAAAAAGCATCAGGAGTCAATTGAAAACCAACAGTGTGAGAGGGAGGGGGGAGAAGGGACAGATTTTTATATGAAAAGTGTGTATGTCAGAAAAATAAATTTGACCTGCGCAGGCATTTCCATCGAAAGCAAGTTACTCAAGTTTTAATTAATGACAATTTGAAACTTGCCATAATGATGTTGTACATTTCGTTCAGCAGAATACTTATTATGTACATGGCCCTAGATGGAAATTTCCAACTAGATATAATACAAATTAATCACCGTAAAGTTTTCCATCCGAGAGGTAGTATACTTCTTTAATCCTCACCAACTGACTAATCCGAACAGTTCTGCCAAGAACCTGTACGTTATATCTTTTTATTACTAGTTGCAGTACATATTTTTAATTCTTATATATTATTCTTTTCGTTTCTAACGCTCATTTTTAACAAAAAACATTTGTTTTGATACTAATATATTTATATTTTTACACGATTTGATACCATCGCAGCATAAATAGAGGATTTATTTGATTGCCTAAGAAACTGTGGATTAGCATGTTTTACTTACTAATGGGAAGTGATAGCTGTAGAGGTAAAACAGCAAGATAACCAAATAGACAAGCAACGCTCTCCTCAGGGGCGGAACAACCACCGTGCAACCGGTGCTATGCGCCGAGGCCCGCACTCGCTGTTAGGCTCACCTTCGTCTTGTTTGTTAATGTTCCTACCTCTCGGATGGAAGAGGGCCTATTTGCACCGGGGCCAATTCACACAAAGTTCCGCCACTGGCTCTCCTGTATATATGTACTTTTTTAGTTTTTGAATTATATCAATATTACATTTTAAAATGTAGTAATGTCTTTTATCAAGATTACAATTTCAACTTGATAATGTACCAAATAGTTTTTTAATAATCTGCACACTAATGAGTTTTATTATTATATTATAGGAGTATATATTAGTTTTTATTTAAATTCTATTACAGACTACGAGCTCAGTATAATTGGATTTATTTGGATTATTTTCTCCTAACGTATTCGTTTATATTTTTAACTTTTCTTAAGTAATACCGTAATACTTATAAATCTTCACATTCTTTTGAGCCACTTCAACTATATATTGGGTGCCGAATTATGTACTAGTTGTATTGGTTTTTTATTATTTTGAATATAATATGCATCGTAATTTACAAACCAATTACAAAATTTATGATTCTATATATTTTAGTAAGGTGCAATTATGAGTTGTGACGTTTAGTTGTACCTACATGAAAAAAGTATTCGTCTATGACGTTCAGCGTTATATTTTTAATTTTATAGACGGGAGCTTACACTTGTAATTTATGAGTATTTCAAGCAGTCGTGAATGAAATATTATTACACACTTCCAAAGTATATTTCGGATACTCAAGGAAAATTATATATTGGAATATATGTTATTTTTGTATCGTATGGCATATTTATACGCTCAAAATATACCACATATACCTACATACTTTGATATCGTGCCATCTGTATATAAAATTTACGCGTTACGAATATGCTAATAATCATCGAACTTTAATTTTATGTTTCAGATTGGCCGAGAATGTCGTTTCCGACTAAAGCGGAACGCGCGAAGTGTTGGGGTGCGCGAGACGAATATTGGGAGTGTTTAGATAAGCACGGTGTACAAAATGCCGAAAAAAGTGGCCCTTGTGCGGAATTTAGAAAATTGTACGAGACATCCTGTTCGTCACAATGGGTAAAGCATTTCGATAGGAAAAGGAGTTATTTGCAGTTTAAAGAAAAAATAGAGAAAGACGGGTACGAACCATTGGACGATCCGAGTAAAGCGTAGTAAATTTTAGTTATTAATTATAGATTATCGCGTTACTTGTAAATATTTGTAGCTCTTGTTTTAGTATATTAATAAACACTTTATTGATTTTAATTGCTCGAATTATTTTTGTATATGTTTGCCCTTTAAATAATCAGGTAATATGTTTATTTACTTTAATAACAAGTACGTTACAATTTTTCCGCGATTTTTTAATGTTTATGTATTTAAATGTAATTAGTACAGTTTCCTAAGCAATTAATGACATACCTATTACTTGCAAACAAATATTCAAGCAAACATGCTACAAGAATATTGTAACATTCTAAATGTTAAAACTACACTTACAACCATAATATAATGTCATCTCTTTATAACATAACTTAATATCTAGATTGTCTTTTTTTCAAGTAATATTTATCCAGTTCCAAATCGTTTGTGTTTCTGGATTATTTCTAGTCTTAGTAGTTTCGTTAGTAAGAACAGTAACGATATATTTATAGTTTACTTATGTCTTGAACTTGAAAGGCCGCGTGTCCGTCTAAAATTAGAAGTGCGTTTCAATTTACTTAGTACCGAAGAACGCAAATTATACAAAGCACCGTTGCTTAAGTATATGTAATTTGGTATAGTTTTTATATATTTTGAATTAAATTCTATTTCTTATGGATTTCTTCAATTGTATATATTTATTTATACTTTACTTTCAAATAGTTTTATGAAAGAAATTTTACAGAATATATTGAGTACCCAAATACAAATTAATTATTATATTTGCAACTATCATCCTGCAGCTGTACCCATCACAGATAAAAAAAAAACATAACGCATACATTTTGAATTTTTGGGCTTCTTTATTGCTAATAAGTTGCACTTTGTAGATTTTAATAAATTAATCTTCGAATATATTTACAGGCCTTTCCTTTCAATTATAATATTTTATTAGGTCTCAATTTGTAAAAATACAGCATTATTTATGCTGAATACGTCTTCATATTTATCAGTTTTTCTTTAGAGCTGCCCTATTTAAAGACAATAGTGTCAATATTAACTGGTTCTGCTTTACTAACAGCTTTTGTACTTCCACTATTATATCGCTTCTTAAATTTTTAAACTTAACTGCTGCTTATTTTATATTCACTTTAATAGTTTATGGCCAAAAGTCTCAGTTTTCATTTGTAACACAGCATTATCCACAAGTAAATAAATTTTAAGTCGTTGACTAAACGATTTTTCCAAATTCATTTCAACATTCAAGTAAGTAGATCTGATAACTTTTTAAAACTGAAATTTTTATTTGTTCAAAGTGTTTTCTTTTTGCAATTGCTGTAACCTTATTTATTTTTGCGACATGTTTTGATATGTGTAACACCTTTTTGTAATTATTTTATGACGTACCGATTTATTTAAGAAATTTTAAAAGCTAAATTTATACACGGAATTACAGATTATATTACATAAGGCACTCCTACCATAGGCAGTGTATTTCTACTTTCATATACGTCTGTTTTATTCATGACTAACGGATGTACATACATGTGTATGTAAGTACAAAAGTGATAGCATGCGTGTGATGCAGTGTTATACTCATAAGCTATATTTGTCAATGATAGCCTGATTCTAATATTTTTGGTTATACATGCAAATATGAGCCGTTGAAATTCAAAATTGTCTAAGTCAAGAATTCGCATTTTCCATAGTTTCACAGATTTATAATGATTACTAAGTCGTAAGTTTTCTTGAAAAATTTGATAAACATATCTTGAGTAATATCTAAAGACCCCAAGAATTGGTCCGGTTCCAGCGGCAGTACACCGGAAGCGACCTTAACGGCGCGCGCTATCGTACGAGTATGTATCGAACGGTTTTGTTGCATGATCATGCATTGCAAGTACGCGTACCTATAATTCGGTTGCAACGCATTTAAAATATCGAAAGTTCGTGAAAATCCTTCAACGTGTTTGTTTCTCTAAATAACGCGCATTTTTATTTCGGTAAAGCCGATGTAGTTACGCCCCTGCTACCGGACCACACTTGCGGTCTTTAGTAATATCAAAATAGGTGTCGCTAATATAAGCACTGTAAAATATGGTACGCTATTTTAGTGAAAAACTTTATCTCAAAAGCACAATTATTGACTTAGAGCACTCTGCTTTTCAACGGCTCATATGTGCCTGCTACTACTAGACATGGCAAATTCGATACACATTCCAGTAGCGTAAACATAAAATTTTATATTAAACTTATAGGAAAAAAATCTGCATTGCACGACTATATACTAACTAATTTGCAATTCAAGCTTGCTTCCATTCGCATGACTAGCTAGATAACGTTTGAAATATCTCCGGTCATGTATGTGGTACAAATATGCCACTATTGCCACAACCAAGCTGTGGAAAGTTCATTTTGACCGAAATATTTATATATCGTTATAAAGTGAATTCGCTATACGAGGAAGAAAGTAATTGAGTTCTTATGGAATATTAGATTTTACTTTTCAACTTAATTCGCGAAACTTCACTTTAGGTTTACAGTAAGAGAAAACGAGTGTAATTAAATTTGGGGATTTCTGAAGTACTAATTAATTTTTTGCGTAATATTTATAGATTTAAAAATAATAATTTATAAAATCTGAAAGCCTACAAACTATTATAAATACAATAACCAAATAAAATTCGAAATAATGCTTTCACAAAGAGATACATAACTTACTAAACTTTTGCATTAGTTACATATTAAGACTATAAGGACAAGTGAATATGAGATTTCAAATATACAGGGTGATTCATACCAAGAGGCGAAAATTTAAGATTCGGGTAGAGAATTATTCTAAGCTACAAATGTTTTTTTTTCCTATCGCTACACTTCAAATTCAAAATACTCTGGATTTTGCTAAGATTTCTAATAACTTGGTTCGACGTTGTCAGGCCTGCATCGCTGCTGGGGGCGGACTATTTGAACACTTACTATGATGTGAAATAATGTACCTCTTTTTTCTGTACAGACATTTCGTTAAACTCAACATTTTGTTAATCCTACACATTTTTTCTAATAAAAAATTATATTAATTGCTTTTTAACTTTGAATCTCCATAACTCCGACGTAAATGGATCACTACAAAGAAACCTTACTTTCAAAACGAATTCAAGAGACTGCGCTTACTCTGTAAAACACACACTATTTGGACTCTATTGAAGCCGATATCAAATCCAATCCTAGAAAGATATTTAAGTTTATTCACGATAGACAAGGTACAACTAGAATTCCAAGTACTCTGTCATTTAATGAGTCTGTGGTAGATACGCCACAAACTATTGTAGATGCTTTTGCTACAAAATTCTGCTCTATCTATCTACCTGGATCATCTTTGTCTGATTTTGAGTCTGATAACAGCCGCATTTCATTTTCTCTGCCACCTATCATTGAAGTAGATTTGGTTAAAATTATGGCATCATTTCCTGATAATTGCGTGGCTGGGGATGATTTAATTCCATCTTTTATTGTACGCAAGGCTGGTATGGCCTTTGCCAAACCTTTAACAACAATAATTAACTTATCCATAAAAACTTCTGTCTTCCCTCATTTATGGCGGCGAACCGGAATATGTCCAGTATTTAAGAAAGGTGCAAAAACTGATATTAATAATTATAGACCTATATTATCTAATTTTTCTAAAGTATTTGAAAATGTTATCTTTTCGCACTTATATGAAAACTGTAGATCATTTATATCACCTTATCAGCATGGTTTTATACGCGGACGCTCGACGGTCACTAACCTTGTAACCCTTTGTCAGTACATCTGTGAAGATCTGGATAAACAGGGGCAAGTTGACGTTGTATACACTGATTTTAGTAGCGCTTTCGACACTGTGGACCACACAATTTTATTACATAATCTCTCTGAATTTGGTGTAAGCCCTTCTCTCCTAAAACTACTTGACTCTTATTTAGTCAGGAGATGTAATTATGTTCATTACAATGGTTACAAATCTTTCTGTTATTTGCCATCTTCAGGTGTTCCACAGGGTTCCAGCTTGGGCCCGCTACTCATTGTTCTGTATATAAACGATCTGCTAGAAAATTTATCGTGCCCTGTACTTGCATATGCTGATGATCTTAAAATTTATGGGTCCATTACAAGTTGGAATGATGTACTGAAGTTGCAAGAGAATATCCAAAACATTATCGACTGGTGTGCGAAGTATAGATTAAGGTTGAATATTGACAAATGCTGCTTCGTTTCTTACACTCGGAAACGTAACCCCACTATATTTATCTATTCTATCAACGGTAATCCACTGAAGAAACTAGACATGTTTAAAGACCTCGGAGTACTTTTTGACTACTTTGAGTTTCGCTCCACATATTGCTAATCTTTCCTTATCGGCGTCAAGAACATTGGGTTTCATTATACGTTCCTCACGCTTTTTTCGAAGTGACCAATTACTAAGAACCCTATTCTTCACCTTTGTTACTACCAAACTGGAATATGCCTCGCAAGTCTGGTCACCTCACTATATATATCTTCAGCTCTCCATTGAGAAGATACAGCGTCGCTTCCTTAAATACCTATCATTCAAGGCCGATGGAGTGTATCCAGAACGAGGAATAGACTATACTTCACTTCTGATTAGGCATAATATGACATCTCTGGGACATCGCCGTGAATGTCAAGGTGCTCGATTTATATGGAAGCTGGTCCATGGATGTATTGATAGCCCACTTCTACTTGCTTCCCTTAATTTTCGTGTTCCTACATTCTTCTCTCGTTCCTCTACTTCTTTCTCTCTTCCTCTTTCCAGATCTAATATCCTTCATGCCTCTCCACTTGCTGCAATGTGCCGATCTGCAGACTTACACTACAGCGATATTTTTTTTAATACTATTAATGAGTTCTAGAATGTATTTTGATTTATAATTGAATGTATGTATGTACTTTTAAATTTCTTAAATTTTTGTCCTATTATTGGTGTAACTATGTTGGACAATAAACCATTATTATTATTATTATTAACTCTAGAGCTAGGTCCGCTAGAAAAAAAAAACATTTTTAGCCTAGAATTAAATTCTCTACCCTAATCTTAAATTTTCGCCTCCTGGTATGAAACACCCGGTATTGTAAAACAATGATATACCAATTTTGAAAATTTTTTTTTCAATCCTGTTATTTCTTGACTAAATTCTTGGAATAAGTGAGATTTGTTTAGCACATTGATCTTTAACTTGTTTAGATTTAGGGATGGAATATATTATTTCTGAAACCATAAAAGAAATATATTCCATCTTTTATATACACACTGTATATACGCCTTGTGTAACATCTATAGTAAATACAATTTAATAAACCCTATTTTCTTCTCTAATTTACACATTTTTTTTTCAGGATACCAAATCATACTTTACTGAATCAACCAAAAATTTTCGAAAAGAGGCGGGTCTATACCAAGATTGCATCATAACATTTAAGCGTCATAAATATCTTATTATTACTGTGATATTTAAAATTACAATAACTTAATTGTATAATGTACAGTTCTAAAATAAAACATTGATATATCACACAACCTTTTGTCTCATTTTACATTACATCGTCCTGTGTTACTACTGCAGGATTAAGCGGTTGATTCATTGAACTCCAGTTTTTTGGAGCATCCTCACTTTGATCAACAGAAATGTTAACTATATGTTTGCCAGGTACCATCACTAGTCCTAATATTCTAGGCTCTTCTACTTCCTTTGTTGCTACACCATCAGCATCCACTTCCTCAGGTAAATACTCCGAGCACGCTCCCAAAATAATATTTGCATCCCTATCAGTACAAAAAAACATTCCTATTAACACTCTACCATCTGTCATAGTAATCCTTAGAAGTTGATTTAACCAACTTCGTAATTTAACTGCTCCAGGAGACATCTAAAATTAAATGTTGACTATGTGATAACAAAGATAACATTCATAACAATTACGTTCTTTGGCTTTGCCAATATTGTTCTTTCCGGTGTAACTTCTGGAGTATCTTGCTCATCTTCTGTGTATAAACTTGTTGTTGTTGTTGATGCACTAATTTTACCAACACTTTTATCTTCTAATGAAGGTTGAATGTCAGATAGTAATTTGTTACCTGATATTTCAGCAGATTTGTCTTCCATTTAAATGCTTAATTATTTGTTGTAATTTTTGAATGTTTTTATTGAAGATTTATTCTAATCAACACAAATATACAGAAGATAGAGGTTATGAAATTTAATATGACAGCTGGTTAGTGTTTGATGCAAACCGTGTAGATTGAAATATCCTATATTGAAATTAGTCCCGTTTATATTTTAAATGTAATATCAATTTAAAATTATATCAAACATATGTTGCTATATATTTAAAAGTAATCAATGTACAAATTTGTATAAATTAGAAATATAATATAACCATTTGTCACTTTAATTTCTATTGCACACGATAGTTGTAGGAAATATTGGTGTTTCCATTGTTACGCATCGTTTATATTTTGTAGCTAATATCCATTCTTTCAGTTCATTTATCAAATATCAAAATTGGACAAAATTTTTAAAATGGTTAGTGTAAGCTTAATTTTTCTTATTTAGACAAATATAACATAGTTACACAAAAGTTAACACTTAAGCACTTAGTCTTGCAGCAATGTATTTAAACCTTTATACTTCCTTTGAGGTTATGTAAGATTATACAAATATACATCTTTCCTTGCAGCATAATTACCAGAAAATAGTACTCTCATTCACAATGCGACGCGTAAATCAAGCTATTTTTCCATGTATAATACCTAATTCCCAAATCAAGGTAAAGATTTGTGAAATATTTAATAGTTTAATAGCACATGTAAAGTTTGCAGTGTCGAAATTACTCAAAAGAAGTTAGGAGGACCTCATTTCTTGCACGTCTTTACGATAATTTCAGGGAAGAAATGGCAAAGAATAAAGAGATGAAAGAATCATTAAAGAAATTTCGAGATGAAGCTGAAAAACTTGAACAGAGTGATGCTTTAAAAGCAGCTAGGCAAAAGTTTGAATCTGTAGAACGTGAAGCAAGTAAAGGTTTGTTTTATGATATTCGAAAGTGTACTGTATTCTTAAACACTCATGCAATTTAGGAGGTGAAGTATTCAAAGAAAAAATAACATCAATCAGAGCAAAAATGAGTGAAGTCATAGAAGAGGCTGGTAAATCAGATATAGCAAAAAAAGCTGGACAAATAAGTGAAGACATTGGTAAAACAGCACACACTATATCTGAAAAAGCTCAAGAATTAGGAAAAACAAGTGCGTTTCAATCTATTTCTGAAGCTACAGAGGCTGTGCGGAAAGAAATTGATACCCAAAGTATACAAGGTTAGTAAATATTTAAGTGGAGTGCAGCAGTGTAAAAAGCTTGATAAATGATTCAAAGTAAAATAATTTTAGCTTACAATTGTAAAAAATTAATTATAAATTGGGTATTGGTATTTATTATAGCAGAAATTACAGATAAGGAACATAGAGTTAAATTGTTGCTTTTCACTTATTATAATGGAAATCAGTATACATCATCTTGATACAAATCTAATTTATAGAAGCTGAATAATTTTTATTATCATTATTAGGTAGAGTCTATCAGAGTCCTGCTAAGTTGCGGAAACGAAGTGAAACTATTGGTCCCGCAGTCAGTAAATTTTATGAGCCAAATGTGGAAGCTACAGGAGTTGAACTTCATAAAGATTCAAAATTTTATCAGTCATGGCAGAATTTTAAAGATAATAACCCTTACGTACATAAAGTATTGGACTGGAAATTGAAATATGATGAAAGTGATAATCCTGTTATTAGGGCATCAAGGTTACTAACAGAGAAATTATCATATGTAGTTGGTGGGCTATTTCAGAAAACAGAACTATCGGAAACACTTACAGAGATTTGCAAAATAGATAATTCATTTGATACTAAACGTTTTATAAAACAGTGTGAAGTTGATATTATACCAAATATTTTGGAAGCAATGACTAGAGGAGATCTAGAAATTTTAAAAGACTGGTGTCATGAAGGTCCTTATAATTTATTTGCCGTCCCTATTAAAGAAGCATACAAGAAAGGCTATAAAATAGAATCGAAAATTTTAGATATAGATAATGTAGACCTGGTTATGGGTAAAGTTATGGATCAAGGTCCAGTTTTAATTATTACGTTTACGTCGCAACAAATTATGTGTGTTAAAGATAGTCAGAATAATGTAGTTGAAGGAGATGCAGATAAAGTAATGCGTGTCACTTATGTTTGGGTACTATGTAGAGATCCTACTGAACCAAATCCTAAGGCAGCGTGGAGATTATTAGATCTTTCTGCAAGTAGCAATGAACAGTTGCTGTAATTGATGAATATTTGTTTGTATTTTAAGTGACAAGTTATTTGCAAGTACAAACTTCCATGAGAGTACATATTATGAATACGTGATACAAATAAAAATCCGTTATTTATTTTGTTTTCATTGCATCGATTTATTTTTACGCTCATTTTTTTTTAAATAAGGAAATATCCTTGTATTCATTATAACGATTATATTGATTTCAGCTTTATGTAGAGATCTTGTAAATTTAAGAAATAAGGAATTGCATTTTGGAAAATTGCTGTACCCTTAACATTATCAAAGTATTCAGTTCATTAATCACTTTATTTAGTATATTTTTCTAGATTCTTGATTGTTTAAATGAATGTTAATGTCACAAGCTAATGTTTGCTGAACACACAATTTTTTCAAGATCAGTTAGTAACAAAGTAATTGTGGTAGTCTACTTTTTTCTCCCTAATATCAAACATTCTAGATCGTGTCCCATATTCATGTTCTATTGGTAGATATCAAATTTCAATGAACGAATATTTTGATTAAACAAGTACTATATTTTGTAGCTGTGATTTATTGAGTTTACAGCGTTGCACTCTTTCAAGAAATTCTATCTTTTGCAAAAAGTCAGTTTCATCAACACGAAGTTCTCTAGTTATAAGATGTTGCAAGCTAACAAAAATACTTCATTCAATCTATATTTGATCAAAAATAGATGATGAAAGATAGCAGCGCTAACACGCGCTACTTTTAGATCTGATGCAGTTAATCAGTAATGTGATTCGGTTGGGTAGTCAATGGTAAGATATTGAGAAATTGATTTCGATAAAGTACAGTAATTTTTTCACTTTAATTCTTTATAGAGATTAGACTTGTTAAATAAATTTTGCAATTTTTTAATTTTCAAAAATATATTTGTTCCTGTTATATATTTGTTGCGCCCTCCTCTGGTGTATATAATTTTTTATATTTATTCTTTTCCGCCGTTTACTTATTTCTATCGAGTTTTCTTTACAAATCCTTTCTAAATTGAGATTTTCCTTTTTCTTTGGATTCAGTTTCCTTATTTGTTGAGCCAAGTCTTCATTTTCTACTGTACATTGTTCTTAGATTTCAACAGAACTTGTAGACTTCCAAAAAATAAGTTTGTCAATTTTGATATCTGTACCTCTAATTCGTTTTCTTTTATATCAGTGTCAAAATTTTCAACCAATGGGATATCTTGCAACTTTGTATTGACGTTCTCTGTTTAAGTTTGATTAAATGTATATGTAAAACAAATTTCTCTCATATTCGCTTCTTTTCAAAATCTCATAAGAATATAAATATACTTATTATTAAGGGTCATATTATAAATAAATATAAACGCTTTGCTAAGAAACGTAATTATTACAAATATCAGCTATTAACGAATAAAATGAATTGAGTCGTAAATGCACGATTTACTGCCAAAACCCGGTACCCTTGTTAATATGACGAATCAATCAAGCAACTGCATGATTGCACAGTAAGTAGTAAAGGTGATTAGCTTCATTAGTACACAACGTGTTTATATGCGAATGAAGGTTTGAAGGATATATTTTTAGAGTTCTTTTAAGATAACTGCACCTAATAGATTGACAATCAAAAAATATAGAAAATTAACTGAATACATAGTTTCCCGTGTATTCGAATGTGGTCAGGTAAAACTATACACGCTCTAATTTGGTTGTAGTTTTATAATTTACAAGATCACTACATGCTGTTTTATTCTTCTGCTTTAAAAAATAAAAATCTTTGTGACAACATTCAAATTAAATTGAATCGTTATAAATAGTATTCTCCCTTGTAAATAATGTTATATCATAGTGGAATTGAGGCGTTCGTTTCATGTTACTATTTAAAGATTTTTGTTCTGTAACCAATAAATATTGGCATGAGATGACGTATTTCCAACGATTGACTATATACGACTTTTACTCTTTTGTGATCGAATTCGTTGAGAGCTTTAATTTCAATGATTCCTATGTAAGATGAAAATAATATGCGTAATCGAATGGTTAGATAATTCAAGAAACAACAAAATAAAGAAATATGTATGATATATAATTTATATAAATTTTTTAAATAAAATATTGTTGATTTTATATGTATTTTTAATCTATTACAAATTAAAAATTTGTTACAAAACTTCAGTTCTCGTTTAATATATTCATTTATTAAGCAGTATATATAATTTAAAACAACATTTAAATTGAAATAAAATATGAATACATTTAACAGGAAAAAGAAAAAAGTCACAGAATTTAATTTGAACTATCTATTTCTAGCGTGGAAAATGATCTACGGCAATTTCTTTCGTTCTGGTGGTTCTTCTTCGTCACGGAACTCTTGCTTTAGAGCTGCACGAATTGCTTCTAACATCTCGGGCGATTCAGTACAAATTTTAGTTCCTAAAACAAAAAAATATCTACTAAACGGAAATGTTTATTTTTGTATATACTATTATAAAATGAATAAATTTAATTTATTCGATTCCAAAATTACAAAATTCTGCACTAGATACAAAAATGCATTCTGCTAAAACTGACTTACTATTGAGATGCATTTTCTAGCAATAGATTCCATAAAGGATGTCAAGAGCTGATTACAAAAATATACAGAGGGGCGTAATGAAAAGGTTATTTGTAACCTTTTATACATGTTAGTACACACATTAGAAAAAAATTCAAGCTTGTATATTTAAGTCCATTTAATTTCCTTATTACTACATCATCAAAAATGAATAAAACACAAATATTTATTACAAAATTTAATAAACAATTGTACAATACAATTTCTACGGTAAGTAATTAAAGCGATATGCTGCCTGAACTTCTTAACACATAGTACTTCTAACATTTAGTCATCCATTATCAGCTAAAAATTAAAATATATTATTTTTAAAAATGTACAACAATTTACTATTTTATCTAATTTAAAATGTACTACTACGGCAATCATATATTATATTCAAAATATTCAATCTCTACGCATTACAAGGTCTTAATAAAAGAATTGTTTCAGATCAATAAAATTTTGGACACTCAGTAATAAATCCTACATTTCTATTCATTTAGACTGGATAACTTTGATGTATGATAGACTGGTTTATGAGAGTGTTTTAGAAACTTTAAAATGCATTTTTAGGATAATATAAAGTGAATACAATTACCGTAAATTAACTAAGTCCATTTAACCAAAAATCGCATTCTTTATTCGCGATAAAATTCCCGCTTTTTCTGCTTTGTCAGCTCGCACTTTTTCTTCAGAAGCAGCGAGAGGAATTTCGTCATCGGCAGCACCTGCTGAACAAAAAAGTGCGTCATGTCACGTAAAATAAGCAATAGGAATAAAAAGTCAACAAAACAACATAAAACATTAACGCACTTTTTTTAATCTTCGCAAATGCTACGCCCGGAAGTCATAATTTGTTTTAAAAAGATGGGTAGTTCTTAATTATAATTTATTGTATATATCTATATCAGGTATAGATCTAAACAATATTGATTTTAGTTCGTATCTGGTTATACAACGAGAACGGTTATATAGCGTTTGGAATAGATGAATTCAGTTATTATATAGGAAACCAACAATCTACCACAAAAGAAGTAAATAGCAGTGAATTTACGTACTTATATTTTTTATATAAAACTAATAACAAACTTCCTCAAATTACATTACATTTTGGAAAGCTTTTTAGTTACAAAAATGAATCGAAATGATTTGAAACGAGTGATAGTCTGCTGGTGCTATGTCTTTGGAATATAGTGGATGTGGCATAACTCCCCAACCAAGTTCACAACATCGATATAAACAGTAATAACTATCACAAACATTTGAGCACAATTCATAAGAACAGCATAGTTATTTACAAATCAAGCAGATATTTCTTGCAGAATAAGCGCGGATTTAAGGCATGATCAAGCTGAGCGGACGTCTATGAAATAATAGTACCAGTCTATCATTATATATCTTTTTGTATAGTATATTATTCGGTTGTAATAATAGGAACAGTTTTACTTGGGCATTAAACTATTTCTATAGAAAGCTGTTTGTGATGCAAGAGGACGCATAGTTTATTGCAAATATACTATAATAAAATTTTTAACGATTGTCTAATTATATTTTCCAAGTATACTTTTCATTACACTAAATCTATATTGATTTAAGGGAGCCTTTCTGTTACGAGTAATCCAAGATAATATTAAAAACGTTTCGTTCAAGGCAAGTCGATTCTGCCGACAGTATGGAGTTTGAAACATTTTAGATTATCACGGAATTTTAGACAAGTTAACATGTATCGAGAACCAAAAAGAATAGGTAAAATCTGCGTTTGCAGAAGAACATACTCTCGAATACAGAGCTTTTAATAAACTGCCGTTTGATGTTATAAATATTGCCAATTAGAGAACATTCAGCATGTCAATAAGATCTTATAGACATATGCTTTTATACCTTCTCTAGTTTTATAAATGATAAATGTATAATTATGAGTGTATGGCTCACAAAATTTGAATACATGAATTCTCTGCCTAAACTAATGAGGAAATAAAAGAATAACTACTTATAGGATACAAGTAATTATATTAATTAGATAATTATTGTGTGGAGCAAGTCTAATAGAGTTCGCATAACACGAAACTATTTATGAAGGACTATCGGTTATCTCATACTAAATTCGACTTCTTTGAGGTATTAAGCATATTATACTTAATAGGCAATTAAATATAATACTTTTAACACCTTTTAAGTCTCCAGAAACATGTTATATAGAAACTATATAAGAACGCTTTATCCGCTAGCAACCCTTTACAATCTTCGGCAAAATTTGACCTAGTGTAGAATATAGAATATATAGAATTCCTGTTTTTATGTTGTATGAATATCAATGGAATCAATTTCAAAAACAATGTTGCTCCATACCGTGCATACAATGTAGTATTCATTGATTAGTAAAACTGCCGTTCTAATGAATATTCGGTTATAGTTGATACTTTTGGCAGATCATCTTGTGACATATAGTATGAAAGCAGACTTTTTACAATTTTTGCTACCCTACCAATCTTAAATGCAAGTCATAAAAGATATAAAAACACTTACCATCAGTTTTACGAGTGATTCCCAGTATTTGTCCAGGTGTATCAGTTTCCAGTTCTGCATATGCTTGCAATAGTGCTCTTTGTTTTTTACTAAGTTGTTTTGGAGCAGTTATTTTAAATGTTACATAATGATCTCCATGACCATAACCATCTACCTTCTTCATACCCTTTCCAGATAATCGTATCCTTGTATGAGATGAAGTTCCTGGCATTACCTGCACAAAAACATTTTTAACAAAGGGAAACATTAAAAACAATCAAGTACTTGTAATGTATGATCTTCGTAAAGTCCTTGTATTCGGATCGATCCACCAAGAAGTGCTTGAGATATAGAAATTTCTGCTTCTGTATGAACATCTGGGCCGTCACGTTTGAAATAATCTGATTTTTCAACTCTAAAGGTTACAAAAAGTTCTTTTCGTCCTAAAGGCATCCTTACAGTTTGACCATCTTCAATACCTGTATGAAAAATAAAATTATTTATTAAAGCTCCAAGTTAAAGCATAAAATTCAACCTGCTGGAACAGGAACAGTTACTTTCTTCCTTTGTACAGTCGAGCCTTTTCCATGACATTCTGTACATTTATGCTTTATATACATTCTAGTCCCTTCGCAATTTCTACATGTTGATCTCATTATAAACGGACCTCTGGTTACAGTTTCATAACCCGTACCATCACAGTATGTACAACGAGTTGCTTTAGTACCTAATTCACATCTAGAACCTCTACATTTTGGACAGGTATCGACGACATTTACTTGAATGTCTTTGTTCATTCCTCTAGCCGCTTGTGCAAACGATATTCTAACAACTACCTATAATTAAAAATATTAGTAGTACAAGTGTGGTATTATTTAAGGTGTTTTTTAAGATATCAATAGTATATGATTCATACCAAGTGGTCACATATGTAATCTATGTTCTGTGTGAAGTCAACCTTCTCTTAAACGAACTTCCATAACTCGAAATTCTGCGGAAGTCGAATGTTTTTGTTGTTACAAGCACATGTTTCTATAACTCGAACTATTATTGAAAGATTTATGACATTCGAGTTGCGCAAGTTCGAATGTAGTTTCTTTTCATTTCGGAACAAGATTAAATAAGCTTCTTAATTAATTTCAATACATTTTAACCGAATATGATCGACTGATAATTAGTCACTCTTTGAAATGGTATTGGAGTATGACATGGTGAGACCTATGGATCGCAGCTTAAGAAGTTGTGTGTAAGTACAATTGAGAAAAACGTACAAACAAACAATACCTATATCAAGTTATGCTAAACCAAGTTACAAGATCAAAAGCACTACAGTCGCGTCGGATTATATACAAAAAAATGGTAATATAGTTTTGTTATCTTCTTGATGACAGGTATGTGGGTCTATTCAAGTTTTAAGTTGAGCCTCCTGTATATTTCAAAATAATTTTAAAATATAAGATAAAAATGTTCTAAGTGGATTTCACATCTTTGAAAAAATAATTACACCTTTTCGCATGTAAGTGAAAGTAAATATAGTCCTTTGCTATATTAAAATATTGTAGTAACATTGTTGTGAACTATGTCTAACGTAGGGGCTTAACCCCAGCCAGTTTGGTAACCTCTTGATATACAATTTGCCGACAACATCTTTATTGTAGCACAAAGTATAGAAAACTGCAGTAATTTTACACTTTTGGATGAAACATACTGTATAAAATAATTGAGTAACTATTATTGCATGTATGTATGTATGTATATGCTTAGAGTTAATAGCTTTAGAGATATTATAAATTCTTACTAATTTCTGTTGTTATACATATGATAGCGGTGTTTGAAAGAAAATTGTGACCAAAAATGGAATTGGACATCTCAGCAGACAAAGTACATTGAATGTAGAATTTAAATTTTCTGTGGCACTCAAACGCACTATTCATATTTTTCTAAGATATCCGCTGGTCTGTTTACTATTAGAATGCGGTATAAAATACATGTATTTCGTACATACGGCAGCGAGCGGGATTGCCAATATAATTTAACGCGGAATCAAAACTATGACAGTACTTAACAATGACACAAATGACATTGAATAGAAAATCGTTTATTCACACGGACAATTTTCTGTTATTTTGAGTTACTGACATTGTCTAAGATGTTGTACACTAAGGAAGAAAGAATCCAAATAAATAAGTGGTACTATTCAGGTAATACACCACAAGAAGTAATTGGTCGCTTCATATTTTCATTTGAAAACAGACCTGTCCCTGCCGTTCAAACAGTTTTGAACATTGTTCATAAATTCGAATCTTCTGGATGTATTACGGACTGCCATAAATGCATTGAGAAGAGCAAAGAATGTCGTATACGGATATGAGTGAGGAAAGGGAACGACGGGAAGTTAATGTATGTAGTGCTGTTGAGCAAAATGAACCATGCTCATCACGGCAAACATCCGATCAGGTTGACATCCCAGCGCGTACTGTAAGAAAGATTTTGAATAGGCAAGGGTATCGTAGCTACAGTATACAAAAACGCCAGGAAATTTTCCTTGGAGATTAAGTAATAAGACGCATTAACTTTTCTGAAAGTGTAATGGCACGAGTCGTAGAAAATAATAATTTTATACAAAACATTTTATTTACGGACGAATCTGCGTTCTATTTACATGGTCGTTCTAATCCCATGATTATTCAAAGCAAAATAAACATATTTTTTTATGTTTAATATTTTAGTTTAATTTTGTAATTTTATTTTTCAAGAATATTTTATTTTAATTTTTTAGTGATCTTGTTTTTACACCATAATACCATTGCTTACGCAGAATTATTCCAACTTTATTAAAACGTTGCTACCTCTAAACTGATTATTGTGTTCTGTTTGTATTTTTTCACTTCCTTCCAGTGTGATATGACTTATTTTCGATAAATTACCGTTAAGAAAAGCGCGATATACGGCAAGCATTAAATGCACCCGTAACGTCTACATGACGTTTACTAACGTTTACTCAGCCTGACCTAACCCATGCACAACAACAAAATGTGTTTACATTACGTTAGCGCATTGTCAATGGTTCATATACATATGGCAACACCGTGCGCGATTTCTACTGATTGCCGCATTCCAGATCTGATCAGACCAGCGGTGTATGTGGATTTAAATTATATTCTGATTGTGATTGAAGTGAAAATGAACATTGTTAAGAGTATAAAGATATGACATAATTAATTACGCATAATGTAATTAATTTACCAGGCGAGATTAACTTAAATGACACTATATACACGGTGACGCATTAGTGCGTCAAAGCTCAATATATCCGTTAATATTGAAGATATCAAAAAGCATTATGTACAAAAATCATAGACAGCGTTAAGCTACATATTTTACAATTATTTTCATATATACGGGATTTCGAAAAGAAGTACTGGCTGTACTCGTTAAGTTCACAAGAGGGAAATGTGGGTATGGCAGCCAAAGATTCCAACAATAGACTCAAATTTTCAAATTCTAAGCTTTCGCAATTTATTTATTGCTTCATCAGAGAATTAAGATAGAGTGTGCATTGACGATGTAAATCCAAAAAACATTTTCAACAAGATAACATGTTAAAATCAGTATTGTTACACTAGTCACACATTAAAATATTAAATTCAATTAATAAAATTTAAATCTACATTAACCAGTGGGAGAGAGGGTGAATCAAACATACATTTTCTTAACGTGACACTATGACACATTATTTCAAATTTAGATTAAGCCCATCTTCATTTTTCCTTCGATATAAGGTTTTATTGAGTTATACAGAGTTTCAGTCAATTTTGTCTGAAAATCATTGCATGTTCAACGTCCTGTATACTCCATACAGAACAGCTTGAAATTGTTTTTTTATTGGAATAACTTTTTATATTAAGAGATATTTTCCCAATATTGTGAAAATTATGTATAGGGCGATTCAACACACAGTTTCAATATTTTCTTATCTTTTTTTAATGGATCACCCACTATTTTCGATTAAGAAAGGAAAGGACACTGTATACACTTTCATTTTTATTTACCACTCTATACCTAAAATTGTTAATTACTAAGACATTTAATATTTGCTTAATGCTTGGTCAGCTTTTTCAAAGTAACTGTAATGTCAAATTAGCCATAAAAAAATGACAGTAAAGAGCTATTAAATCATAAATTGAGATAGACTCATTAAATACAAGATAACTACAAAATATTAAAGTTATACTGATAATGAATATTTAATGATTTAAGCCAAATGTTCGCAATATAATGGATTTCACTATGAATGTTCAAAATATCCATCAAAAAATCATTGGTCGTTCTTTAAGTGATCAATGCACATTTCCTAACTTAATCTCAGATTCCAGTGTTAAACCCTTTGACACTAAATGCAAAGTTCAAGTAAAATATTAGAAATATAAACAAAAAAATTATACCTCTTGTGCTTCTCCAAATCCAAAATTTGATTCAGCAAAGTCTTCAAAAGCATTTTTTCCAAAACCTCCATCTCCAAATATTTTTCTGAACAATTCTTCAGGGTCTATTGTAGATTGATAGGACCAGCTTTGGGCAAATCCTTGAGGTCCAGCTCCTGCCCCAGTTCTGGCTCCCATTTGTTCTGCTGTCGATCCCCAAGTATCATATTGCTTACGTTTGGTATCATCACCTAAGATCTAATAATATATATATAATATATTGCAACATAAAAGTTGAAAATATGATGATTATTTACCTCATAAGCTTCAGATACTGCTTGAAACTTTTTTGCTGCATCAGGATCATTCTTATTTACATCAGGATGGTATTGTTTTGCTAGTTTGTAATATGCTTTTTTGATCTCAGCTGCAGATGCATTTTTACTAACTCCTAACGTTTCGTAATAGTCTCTCCTTTGATTTAAAAAACTTGTGGTATGAATATGTCGATTTGTTAAAACTAAATCAAAAATGTTATAGGTTATGTTAAAATTATTACGAAAGTTTAAATATATATCTGTCTATATTAACTTTGAAATTTGTATAATACGATTACGTTATTTTACTATATCTATAAGGTCAAATAGAAAATTCTTTCATTGCTTATTATCACTTACCCTTGTGCGGTATATTATTCGAGAATCTTAGCGTGACAGTTGTAGATTTGTTGCAATTTAAACAGTAATGAAGACTTCTGAATGATGGGTTAGTTTTCGACAACTTAACCAAAGAATTTAATTGTGTACGATTAAATAATGTTATTAATGATCTTGCCGTGGCCATGTTTTTGACCAGAAGACTGTGACTATAACCGCTAATCAGTTCGACAGTAGTAATCTTGAGAAACGTCGAGAGCTGTACGATTGGTTGCAGAAGTCGACATTGGTAATAGATATTTCTGAACAGGAGCAATTAATATACAAAAATTTCTTTTGACAATATTGTCATAAATGTAGTAAGCTTGCCTACTATTACATTTTCCTACAATGGTTGAGATTTTTAAGAATTTAGGTTTGTAAAATAGTTCAGCCATACAAACTATTAGCACTTGGCTGAATACAAGTTTTTAACAATCGCAAGTATTACCGTAAGATGGCGATAGTATACATCTAAATCAAAATCGAATTCTTTTTGTGTTATTTAAACGAATTTCAAAATTTCACTTTTTAGCTGTATGTATAATTTATCTTTATGTGACAGTTGATACTGTAAGTCTACAATAAATCTGTCTACAGTCGTTTTCTTTCGCTTTGTGATTCGTAATCGTGATTGGCTAATAAGCAATAGGACATGCACCGTTTTTTTCAAATTAATTGCGAATTTCTCAACGGAGAGTTTCCTATTAGTAGTAAAGGTTTCGCTTTAAAACGAATTTAATTTTTGTAAAATGGATTACTGCTTTGAAGAACTTTTTCAGAATAATTCAATTAGGTTTAAGCAAAACTTTTATTTTTATTATACACATTCGTCGCTGAAAAATTTGCATACGAAGTTTGCAGTGTACAGTTAGGATCGTGAAAAATATTACTGATAAGTAGGGAAGGTTTGAATAAAACAGATGATGATAAAGACTATATATTTAATTCGAGGAACAATGTTTCAAAATAGTAAAAAATATAAAATAAAGTGATGTAATAACAAAAGATCACATAACTACATACACACTTAAATCAATTAAAATTAAAATTACAATATATCTTTTGCGTAAAATTATTTATAATACTGTAAAAATAAATTAATGTTTAAAAATAAATATCACATTTTTTTTGTAATATTACACTATTAAGGACGATATAGACCATAAAAATTCTACCATAGACTCAATATGGGAAAGAGGCAACAATTTTACTAATCTATCGGTACTATAAGTTGACTACATAATAAGGCGAATTCTTGTGGACATCATCTTATCACAATGTCAAACTTGATATGTCGTATCCGATACGTATTTTATATCTCAGTTTGAATGAAGCCTAAACTCAAACGAGGTTATTTTGATGTGCGATATCTATTTTAAGGCACGTACAGCAAATCAATCATCGTCAAGTATTTGTTAGGAGACCCAATCGTAAGCCCAAATCTATGAAACCTCTCGTAGCAGTTACTTGTACTAACGAAACTATGATCGCAGCTAACGTTACAGCAAATTCCAAGTACAAAGCGTAGAAAATTCTTACGTGACCTGATGTTTTAGCTACACCTCCAGCCGCAGTAAAATCCAACGGAAACATTAAACTATCAACTATACCGCGACATCTAGCCAAACCAAATAGTAACACTCCAAGGATATAATATATAAGGACGGCGAATAATGGTAGCCATTTCAACCATCTGGCTGTTTTAGTAGTACCGCTACTAATATTTGGAATTTCTGTTTTGTTTTCTCGAGTTGCTAAACTGTGAAGTATCCCTGCTGTCATATTACCAATGTTTAATATTAAAAGAAAGTGCAAGGGAATTCCAATCGCCGAAAACAGGACAGCTGACCCGCGACCTAAAGGTGTTCTTGGAACTGGTGCTCCGAAACCTGAAATGCGTATAATAGTAATTAATTTAAATGGGCTTTAATGTCTTGCAATTATTAATACCTAATGTAGTGAGCAATGAGACGGCGAATAGTATGCATCCAGGATAAGTCCAAATACTCCCGCCACCACCTTCTCCATACCCTGCGCTGACAGCTTCCAACAAGAGGGCTTCATGTCTCGTTAAATATTTTTGTATCGTTTTTGGCCATGATTCTTCATAAGTAGATGCTTGTCTTAGATTAGTTGATAATTCCACTGTTAGTTCGTTTTGGAGTCTTTGTAATTCTTTGGACTGTTCTTGTTCTCTCGGCCCTGTAGACAAAGAATTCATCTACAAATAAGGAATATGTGATAGTATTTGCATTTTAAACAACTAAAATAGTTTGGTTTGTATTATTTTATTTGATCGGAATCGCTACACTTGTATATATTAGACAAATAAAAATTCGAATGAAAATATTTCATATCTTGAACGGCATTCAAAAAAGAATATTTGTTGCTTTATTTTGTGTAACATCTTGAATGACATCTGCCTTATCTTAACATGTTGATGTTGATACTTTGCTTTTCTTGTATGATTCAGTAAAAAGCGTTGGACGAAGTTATACAAAGAGAAAATTCAAACTTTATTAAATACCTTCTAAATAAAATTGCCACAATACGCTATGTACGATACTGTTTTGGTTGGCGGATTGATATCGATCGTTTCCTTTCCAATTAATTAATCTTTGTAATTTTATTTGTCTTGTAACTGCAAAATTTCAATGATTCTGAACCTTTTTACGACAGAGAGGGACGATTGCCGATATATTTTGTTTGTACTACTAATGTCCAGTTACATATCTACAATTCTTTTCTTATATATATGTATTACTGTCTCGTTTATGTATATCTGTTTATGTATCTCTGTTGTCAATAAACTGCTACTATTATTATTTCTACAAAACTGGAAAAGGACATGGACGTGTATGGGTATATTTAAAGGAAAAACATCTAGTGAATTTTGTCGATGATCAGCACTTATGTTATATGTTTATATTAATGCAGCAAATAGAGCTTAAAAAAAGTCGGTTTAAATATGGTTGAATCTTCTCTCTGCTAAGAACAGTAAGTTTGGAGTTTCTTTAATTTTCCTTATGTTTGGGTATGCAATTACATTTTCTTTTTGTATACGAATAATTGAAAAGTTTCGAAAATTTTGTTCTTTTTAGAGTCAATTAGCAGGATACTGATTCAGGTATAGAATTCGTTATCGCCCGGTGACATTGAAGTTAAAAATAGATTTCAAAAGTGTTTGTTAAAAATATTTAGAATATGTTACAAATTGGGGTATATAAATCTTAACAAATGTTTACATGTTATAACAAAAGCAACATACATACATATATACATGCGCGTTGCATTAAGGTATTTTTAGTTTTGTTTCTTTTCATTTTAACAAAGAATTCTGAAATTGCTTTTGTGTTTTCAAAATTCCTGGAAAAGGTTTCTCTAATCATGTAAATACAGTATTCGACAAAGTAAACAGTACTATTAACGTGCACTACTATGAAAATAGTGTATATTCAATACTTACTGTTTACTTCTGAAGAGCAATACCAGAATTTTTTGTTAAAATGAAAAGAAACAACACATTTACTGTAATTTTTCTAGCCAACGCGCCTATTTTAAATAGAATATGGTATTTTTTATTTTATTTTTAAATTCTCTATCAAATTTTGAGTAAATTTCATATATCATGTCTTATACCAATAATTAATAGTTTTTGATATATTTCCATTTTTCGATAAAAATACAGTTCCAAATAAATCACGACATTGCGGCAAATAAAAATGCTATTGGCATAAAATTTGGCACCGCGAATCATAACACGTCACTAAAGTGCTTCGTTTTTTTAAAATACCTAATACATAGTACATAACATATTTTATACAGAGCGTTTTACACATACCACTCAATTCCACAAATTGAAACAGATATAACTCGCTTATTTCAAATACAACCCCTGTATTTTATATCAATTTTTTCATTTTTATTTTTATCTTCGTTTAATTGATAGAAGCATTCCATATACTTAAACTTAATCAATTTTGAGATATTTCGTTATTTTCCTTAGTTTTTCGACATTAATAAAGCGTGGGCCATGACTGTCAAAGATGTGACAACTTGGCAGTAAATTATTTATATATTCATTATGTACGTTTTGAGAGTTCTCTTTAAAAGTTTGTATTTTACAGCAAGTACTGGAAAATTTAAGATTTACAAATGGTGATCTTTTAAATTTTATCATTATCTAGATTTCTCAAATACTGCTCTCAGTTGGTTGCGTGAAGTTATCCACACTTTTCCAGCCACACTTCTATCGTAACGAAAGTTCGAATGAAGTAGTAATTCCAATATAACATATAATATACGATCGTGGTTTTCTTATGAATTTTACAATAAATGTTCTACAATCCACAATAAATTAACCGAATCCTCTCTGGTGGAAGCTATTTTATATATCTAACAACGAAATTTAATTGGCTCGTCGTTTGTGGCCTTTAGAATAAAGAAAAATCGAAAAACCGCGGATGGGATAATTAAAACGTCGTGATGCTTTTATTAATTCCAGCGCCTCGACACCAACCATAGGTCATATTTTGGCATGATGGTCTCGTACCATACCAACCATCGAATTCATTTGGCTGGCCGTTTAGGACCTTCAAAAGTAATAAAAACCGAAAAACCGTGGATGGGATAATTAAAACGTCGTGATGCTCTTATTAATCCGAGTGCCTCGACACGCATCATAGGTTATATTTTGGCATGATGGTCTCGTGCCATACCAACCATCAAATTCATTTGGCTGGCCGTTTACGACCTTCAAAAGTAATAAAAACCGAAAATGAAATTTTAGCCCTATAAGGCGTTAATGTGCCCTGCTGGGAGTTTGGCCTCTCGTTCAGATTAACAAGGTGAACCTACTTGCCGAAGAGGAAGCAGATTCATCAAACGGTTATCGAGCTAGGTAATATTTATATGATGAAAAAGTTGTCCACGACGTTGTTCGACGTTTTAATTATCTCATCCACGGTTTTTCGATTTTTATTACTTTTGAAGGTCGTAAATGGCCAGCCAAATGAATTCAATGGTTGGTATGGTACGAGACCATCATGCCAAAATATAACCTATGGTCGGTGTCGAGGCACTCGAATTAATAAGAGCATCACGACGTTTTAATTATCCCATCCACGGTTTTTCGATTTTTATTACTTTTAAAGGTCGTAAACGGCCAGCCAAATGAATTTGATGGTTGGTATGGCACAAGACCATCATGCCAAAATATAACCTATGATGGGTGTCGAGGCACTCGGGTTAATAAGAGCATCACGACGTTTTAATTATCCCATCCACGGTTTTTCGGTTTTTATTACTTTTGAAGGTCCTAAACGGCCAGCCAAATGAATTCGATGGTTGGTATGGTACGAGACCATCATGCCAAAATATGACCTATGGTTGGTGTCGAGGCACTCGAATTAATAAGAGCATCACGACGTTTTAATTATCCCATCCACGGTTTTTTGATTTTTATTACTTTTGAAGGTCGTAAACGGCCAGCCAAATCAATTCGATGGTTGGTATGGTACGAGACCATCACGCCATATATGACCTATGGTCGCTGTCGAGGCACTCGAATTAATAAGAGCATCACGACGTTTTAATTATCCTATCCACGGTTTTTCGATTTTTATTACTTTTGAAGGTCGTAAACGGCCAGCCAAATGAATTCGATGGTTGGTATGGTACGAGACCATCATGCCAAAATATGACCTATGGTCGGTGTCGAGGCGCTGGAATTAATAAAAGCATCACGACGTTTTAATTATCCCATCCGCGGTTTTTCGATTTTTCTTTATTCTGAAGGCCACAAACGACGAGCCAATTGTTAGGTATATAACATTGCTTCCACCAGAGAGAATTCGGTTAATGTATTGTAGATTGTAGAACATTTATTGTAAAATTCATAAGAAAACCACGGTCGTATATGTTATATTGGAATTACTACTTCATTCGAACTTTCGTTACGATAGAAGTGTGGCTGGAAAAGTGTGGATAACTTCACACAACCCTCTAAGTTTGGTCAATTACAGACAAAAATTAATGAAAACAACACAGTCTTGAAAATAAAGTTAACATATTGGGATATTTTACAGACTATCTGGTTGTCAGGTTAACAATTCATCACGTTAAAAAAATTACGTTGTAACATTTTAGAAGTCATACAACAAGCGTAACATACTCTTACAAATAAGGATGCGGTATCAGTTTGATATGACCAGAATGGAGTACAATTTTAAGCTTTTAGATGTTTCCGAAATCTAACAGTTGAACATTTGTTGTTAGAGCTACTGTCATCTAGTCTTATTAGTGAAATTATTTACTTCCGCTTTACTAGAAGTTGACATCAACATTCTTAATTCAAATAGCGTGGTATATTTTTATGAGTTTTTTAAATCGTCCATGCAATTCTGCATCAAAACTTATTGAGGCACACTATACCAATTTGCAGTTTTTTGTGGAAATATGTAATTCAACTTCAATGCATCATTACTACAATGTAACATAGAATATATTTTCAAAATTGTCAAAGTGATATTAATTTACATTAAAATATGTTATCTTTGTTTTTCAGATCAAGATTTTATAAAGTCAATGCTACTGCGATAAACTTGAAAAAGCGGTCAAGGTTAATTAATGATAATTATGTAGTATGTATCTATGGATCTTTAAGTACCTACTTATATTTTTTGATTTAATGCCAATTCTAGCTCAATAAAAAAGGTAGATTATTTAAATCAATTTATTTCAGAGCACAATTAGTACTAAAATACAATTTCAAAAATCAAAATTATTATTTCGAATATTAAGATAATACCTGCAAGCACAGTACCTAACTAAAAGTAATACGAACATCAAACACACCAGCAGCAGACATTTTAATTAATATTTGCAAATACTTCATTTAATGACAATAAAGCATAATTAAGAATGTAATAGTTTTATTAATTAAATTGCTGCATTAATAATGTAGGAAAAGAGAATGTAACTAAATTAGGAAAGTAGCCGGCCAAAACGTCGATATTTTAAAGCTTTGACATTCATATATTTTTCTGAAATACATTGTTTTCATAATGGCATAACTGCTTCAAGTTTAGTGATGCACGATTTCGTGATTTTCATCGATGCTTTATGTATTAGCATTACCTAAAAATTAAAAAAGTTAAGGCAATAAAAATGTGTTTTGATGACGATGGAGGGACAGTCACAAGCAATATAATGTGAGAGTTACGTATTGTACTTATTCATTATTGGTAGGTTTTATGCTTCAATAATAATAATAATAATAATAATAATAAATTGCCTTTATTAAGACGACAAATACAAAATGAATACCTGGCGAAGTCTAGCTTATGCTACTCCAACTCAACCAGGATCCATCAAAAACAAAAAAAATACAATAACCTTAACAATTTCTTTACAAAAAAAAACAAAATCAAAGAACAAAAGCAAATATCAATTTACACAGTACCACCTATTGCAGTGATAGTAAATGAGACCTGAAAGCGACTCCAAAACTCCGAAACCGAGACTCTTCACACTGTTTGGTATCGAGTTATACAACTTAACCGCATTGTAACTAAAAGATCGCCTGAATAGAGATGTATGGTGACGAGGGATAGTAAGTTGAAACTTATATCGAGTATTGAGCACATGAATAAAATGTCGCGGTATGAGAAAACCCGTAATTGGAGCAGACACAGAAACAGGATGCGGTATCAGTTTGATATACAAACTACCCAATGCAACTTACTCCGGTTCTCCATATTTAACCACCCTAAGCTGGTAATTTTTTCGATACATGATCAAATTTCCGAAGACCACAAACAAACCTACAACAAGAGTTCTGAAGTTTTTGCATTTGTATTTATCAACTGAAGTTAGACAAGGACTATAGATAAAATCATAATAATCAAAAAGAGAAAAATTAGGGTTTCACAGAGTCGTTTCCTTAAAGCTGAATTCAAAATATGCCTGTTAGTGTATAACATTTTCAAGGTACCATAAGCCTTTCTAAGTAAATGAGATACGTGATCCATCGAAGCGTAAATTAGTGTCTTAATTAGACCAAGATTCCTTGCTGCAGAAAGAAATGACAAAGCAGAGCCAGAAATATGTAACTTAAGATTACTCCTCAAGAACTCGACCCGATTCCTTGAGCCAAATAATAAAGCGTTGGTTTTATTTGAATTGAGCACAAGATTATGTTCAGAGGAAATTTTAGCAATTAGATCGAGATCACCATTAATAGTATCCATCGTTCATAATCATAGAAGAAAACGAGTATATTAATTGGGTGTCATCAGCATATGCCTGTATATTACAGTTTTTAATTGAGTTTAAAATATCAGTAGTATAAATAATTTGGCTTGAGGTACTCCAGACAAAACGCGTACTTCATCAGAAAAACCCTGATATGAAATTTTTTGAGTTCTGTCAGACAGATATGAAGTAATTAGTGACAAAGAATTTGAAGTAAATCCATAATATTTAGTTTTTTTAGCTGATGAAAAGTGTCAAAAGCTTTGGAATAATCTAAAAGGATAAGCACACTATTCAAGCCGGAATCCATGCAGTCATGATATCATTTAATACAGACGAGAGACCAGTCGCAGTATTT
The DNA here is from genome assembly GCA_023690525.1 of Holotrichia oblita. Classification (NCBI taxonomy): domain Eukaryota; kingdom Metazoa; phylum Arthropoda; class Insecta; order Coleoptera; family Scarabaeidae; genus Holotrichia; species Holotrichia oblita. The sequence continues at coordinate 66,492,250 of CM043018.1, forward strand.
AAAACCAGATTGATTATCAGATATGTACTTATTAGAAGAGTCACTCATACACTTGATTATAAAGTATTCTCTCCAGTACCTTGGAGAGAACAGGTCAAAAATACTGATTATCCTCAGATCAGAAAAAACAGGATCAACTTTTGGCAGCGGCAGTCTAAAGCTGCCTTCCAGATAATAGGAAAATACGAGTGTTCAGTAGGAATTAATAATATGTGTAACATACTGATCTACAAATTAGCATATTTCAACATGGAAGAAGATAGGCCATCACATCCAAAAGCATTGGTCTTTTTGATTTACAATGAACCAATTCAATAGTGACTAGCTTAAATTCAAAATCGATTAAATTATCAAGTCTAGCATTATTAAACATCAACAATGTCACTTTTGTCATTTGCTGACTGTATGAATGTACAATTGATTCATCTCAGAAACGTCAGTCAAATTTCAGGCAAATATAAAGATGATGTTTTAATATTCAAGGATCTAAGAGAAGACCACAATCTCGAAGAATTACGAGAACTTGAGATAGAATCCAAATAATTTCTTTTTTCCATTCTAAGCATTTTGACTGCAAAGTTTCTGAGATGTTTATACCTAGACCAAAAGATTTGAAATAAAAGCTGCGTCTCTAAACATCTTTAAATTTTCTGTCAGCCAGGGAGCTCTAGGCTTAGTGACTAATTTTGACAGGAGCGTAAATTCAAACGCCGAAGTAAGAAATAGTTAAAAATTACCTTACGATCAATGTCTACTTCCTCAATTTAACGGTAGATTTTGACAATAACTGAAACATAATTAAAAGAATTTGATCAGTTTAGGTGGAGGCTTAATGGTCTTGATTACCAATCACAGAAGGCCAGCGATGATCAGATATTAGATTAGATAATTGCCAGACATTAATAATTCAGGGTTCGAGATAAAGATCGGATCAAGAAGTGTACTAGAAGAAGCGGTAATCCTAGTGGGTTCATTTATGATCTGAGTCAGACCATACGATTCAAAACAGGCAAGAAGAGGATTTTGCGAGGGCAACTGATCAACATTAAAATTAAAATACAATCAGATGGGGAAATACACGAAAGAATATTGTCAAGATCAGGAATTAAAGCATTAAGGTTTGTTCTAGGAGGTTATAAAAATTTCAATAATAAAAGTTTTATTTAGAAATTGAAATCGAAGTAGAATGTATTCTAAGTTATTATTCGGAAGAAGTTCAATATCAAAAACTCGATTTCAATGGTAGATTTTACACAGCAACACCCCCATCGATCCCTACGAAATTGATAACCAGTCAAAGATATCATTACTAATGCTCGCGGAAAAAGTCTCGGTAAAAAACAACATCAAAAATGGACCAGCTCACAAAACTCGTTAAACCCAGAAAAAAGAGAACGTACATTCAAATTAGCAATCTTCATCGGTAGCACTGTGCAGCCAAACCAAATAATAGTAATAGTATAAACAGAAAAGCAACAAATTAATATTCAAAACAAATTATTCATAAAACAAAAAAAAGTTGGTAGGTAAAAAATTTTAACAACAATGAAGGACTATAATAACTTAAGTAGAACTAATATACTGATGACTATAAAGTTGTCACTAATGATCTGTAACGTAATTAAAAGTACGACATGCTTCACTAGAAATCCTCGTCGTTTATTTTAATGACACGTCTCGGTCTCTGAAGAGTCTCACAATAGCTGGTCGAATTTTTTGGTTTAGAATGATCCTACCAAAGGGATTGTTTACTAATATTATATAATATATAGGTGTGAAGTGCGAAATTTATACTGCATCTTCTACGACAGTGCTGTTATAGGAGTAACCATAGTGATCCAAAAATACAGCTTTTCCAGCAGTCAGCGGTTTTGTTTTTGTAAGTCAAATTATTTTGTATAATCAAGATGAGCAGCGATTAAGATTGGTTTAATTTCAGTGGATACACAAAATCAACGAATTTGGTTTACAAAAAATTTGTGTGCCCTCTCTATGTATGGTCATAGGCTATCTCAAAAAGATGAATCTTCGTTTTTCGTTTCCTTATTTCAAAATTCGAACCAGTGTTTTCCATTTGGCTATTCCAATGCTGTTTTAACAGCAGTTAAAAATACATCGATGCTTTTATCAGATTCTATAGGTTTCCAAAAGTAGAGTGATAGTACTAAGTGTTAAATCTAAACAAAAATAATTGGTAAATGAATTGGCTTGTTATTAAGATAATGTTACAAAACTCTATCAAAAACCTTAATAATCGGAAAATTATTATAGATAGGCATAGAGAATGCTAATACAGTTCGATGCAGAATTTAATTCTACTTCATAATATTGAAAATAAAACGGGTTATTGTATTTCAGAAAATCGAGTTTTAATGGGCTGAAGTTGTACTAAAAGACAATCAAATTTTGGACAGCCTACACTCAATGCATTTATTGTAAGAACTGTAGTAGAAACGTCAAGATCTCTTCTATCCATAACATCAATTTCAGAATTTTCATTCAAAAAATGGCGACACTTAGATTTCGAAAATGCAAAGAAAACTATATCATACCATTAGAATAACAAAGTTGACGTTAATCTGCGGTGCTACTAAGCATCACGACGTAAATTCAAAAATTGTCGAAAAAGTCGAAATATCCGAAAAACTACTACCTACATCTAGGTGTAGGGCATTCTAGTAAAAGTCCCTATAAAACAACACTTAGCTTTCGAAAATGCAAGGAAAACTATATCATTCCATTTTAAATAAGTAAGCTGATGTCAATTCCCGGTACAGTGCCGCATCTTGGAAATATTTTCAGTGAATAGATTTAATTACATTCTATATAGATACGTAACTTTGCAGAAATTTATTATCATTAGCAACATTAGGGTAAAAATAACTGTTTCTACAATTCGGCAGCTGCCAGAAAATTGTAAAAATTAAATATATGTATTTACAATTTTGGAAATAAGAACTTTCGTAGATGTCAGAATAATATGCGCAAGTATTGAAATTGTGATCAACAATAAGTTTTACAATGCATCAGAAGTATTCTAGAACATGTAGATCGTAAACGTTAACGGATCTTATAATCATATTCAAAGTTTCTTCAACTTCTACTCTAAGTGTAGTAGATATTTCTCCGTTTTTCCGGTGAGATTATCTGTTTCCAAGCTTATAGGATACTTATTTAAACGTTATATACTATGTGATAGTCGGAGATAGTACTAAATAAAATCTCTGAAATCAGGACTATTTTTAAGTATTGACATTGTATGTAGTCAATGATATTACTTTTAAGTGCAAAGTACAAGTTTTAATAAGGATTACCTATATTTACATATTTTCTCGGTGCTATTCTTCTTATGTGAACATCGTTATCCTTGTATTAAATTCCTTACTTGATTCTTGTTTTTGTGCTATACAATTTCTAAATAAATAGAATGTTTATTGAAAAACTGCATTAAAATTAAAGTCATTTCTAAAAGTGATTTTCGTACTACATTTCTAAGTTAACAGAATATTGCTAATGCATTGCTTAATATCGTCATAATTAATAATCTTTTGAGTTGTTACAAAGGCAATTATTTTAGAATTACGCAAACTATATCTTAAACCTGCTAAATTTAAAAATAAATTTCTTCCAATACAAGGTCGCGCATTTCTATTATAGTAATGAATGTGTTATTTAACAATATATGATACAAATTTAACAACAATGTAATGTGTAAGATTAACAAATTATTTCGAAATATATTCTCGTGATCTCATACGGTGTATTGACATTAACTATAATCAAACAGTCGAACGGCGTGTTATAGAAGTCAGAGAATGTAAGTTAACTTTTTCTTTTAGTTTCTGTAGGTGAAAATATAAAAGCAATTTATACTGTACACAAAAATGTAATTGCACTTTCTAACCTTGATTGTACATAATATTCACTACCGATTTAAAAATCGTTAACTGCAAAGTTAGGTTTTACTGGCGTCATTAAGAACGAGCAATTGAATGGTATTTATATAAAAAATGCTAGATTAGTCAGATCGAGATAATTAACTACATGTTTAGTTAACATTTTTTCGCTTTAAAGAAATGTGAAACTATATCATTTGCGGAATGGAAAGCAACTTACATGCTTCAGTACAAATGGTAGATGTATGTAAGCGTAAAAAGGGTATGCACGTATGTATGTACATGCAATCTAAACATTTTCCACATTTGGATTTTAAATAAAAGTAGTGTCGGGTGGGGCACAGTGTAACAGAAAAGGAATTAAATGCTTCAAAAATGTTAATCTTTGTTGCACGATCATTTCTTTGGTATGTATACAGTGAGCAATATTGTGGCATCATAATTTAATTAGAAAAAATTTTTTTTGAAAAGATTTTTTGAAAACTATTTATTTGTATACTTTGCCGATATCGGGTATTTGTTATACTGTACCCCAGACCTGGGGTAGAATGTAACAGCTATACGGGTACAATATAACGAAGTTGTGTACGTTATAACAATGGAATGGAAGTTTTTTTTTAATCTAAATTATATTTTCTCAACCATTCTATTAAAATATCTAAAATAGAAATAAAAAAACCGTTGACATTGTCAATTCCCACATAGCAAAGATAATTTGCAGCAAACTTTAAAACCTTTTTGTACATTTTCGAAATTTGCGTTGTACGAACAAAAATCAAGTGAACGGCAAATTTGGCGCGATTTGTAATCGAGGTAACCGTTAAAAACAGCTACAGGTTCAATAAACATTCTAACTTGTTGAACTTTTCTAGTCTGTTGGTTACAATAGAAAAATTATGTTTGGGAATAAAAGGCCGACGAATATGATAATAACATGTTTACATGATACCCAAGCCTGTAAATTGTGGTATTGAATTTGCTAAACATTACATTAGAAAGAAAGTAGTACAGCTTTTTGATTTCATATTCCGATGTAGTACATTAAAAGGTACAACAATAAGGCTAATCAATTCAAAAAGTTTCTTCATCTTTGCCTGAGTTATGCTTCCAACACGTAACATAATATAGTTGCTAATTGTTGCATTTTATCTGTTATGCATATAATGTTTTACCTTATTTCTTGAATCAATCACTTTTTGATTACCAATTTTGTAAGTATTACAACTTTTTAGTATTTCCTACGGCATAATAGCAGAAAATTTTCAAGTTTAAATTCTGGCATTTATGTCTATCGTGGTGGAGAAAACGTTTCTGTTCGTTAGACAGCGATGTTGAAAAGACATAAATGTTAATGTAATGGTAAGTATTAATTCTGGATTTTGAAGTCCGTTGTCGCAGCTTTCTCTGTAATAGTTTCATTATAAATTTTTGCATTAATTATGTAAGATCTTGAATATTATGTATAAGCTATAAAGCAACTTTAGTGTTTTTATAAGACACGAGTCCGAGTGTTACGGTTAGCCTAGAAAAAGATTTCTAAATATAGTAATCGTTAAAGTTCTTTATTGTGCTACAGTATAGTTACTTATAGTTTTCCTTTAATATCTAACAGAGTTTTGTTATGAATATTGCTACTAGAATTTTCTAGAGAAAACGAGTAAGAGTCTCTCCGATATAATACACATGCAACACGATGAATTAAGTAGTACGTGACCTGTATCGGAAAACCTGAATAAGGGAAGTATTGAACCACAGATATACAGTAGTCTAAACTCTTCTTCGATTGATATGCCGACCTTGAACTGCCAGTATTATATCAATACCCGTGATATAGCGTTTCCTTATTTATTAATTCTGTTTATTGTAATCTGATATCGACAGTAATCGTTTTAATGCATTACTTTCGATTTATTAAAGTTTCGAAAAATCTTATTAAGATAAAAGGCAATAATAATTGATGTGATCAATAATGTTTCCTTTTCTATTAACAAATTAGTTTCATCATATATATTATCGTATATTTTTTGTATATTCAGTTTGAAGACTGCAATTGTTATGCAATAAGTATGTATAATTAGTGTTGGTTCTTGCTAATTATGGAATCGTTTATCACAGTAGCAACATCGCGAAAAGCTTTGGTAATTAGAATATCTAAAAAAGTAGCAGCAAATTAAAGGAATATTCTCGATTTGCTAGTGTTGATTTACACGATAATATAGTAGTAAGTAAGTAGTCTCTGATCAAATTCGGACTATTTAGGAGATGGCGCCATATACTGGTTTGCAATGACCAAAAATGGATATATGATTCCTTTTTCATATAACATATTTATTTATGTGCCATCCGATAGACTTAATGAAAAAGTATAATAAAATAGTTTCTTCAGCTTCAATTATTCATTTGTTATAACAATAAGTGATAAGAATAATAACAACAATAGCAACATAAAATACCTAAAACATACACGTACAAAAATGTTAAAACTCGCTCCAATTATTCAAACCCAATCTGTAGGCTACAATCAAGATACTTGTAATCTCATAAAATAGAATTAGGTATAGATTCCATTTAGATAGATTCACATTTTATATTACATCGTAGCAAAACGTAGTAAAATAACGAACAAATTAAGTCTAATAAAAAATTAACATAAAAATATATTAGCCAAGTGTAGTAAGCATTTCATTCATTTATTTCATGTATGTAAGAAAGATAGACCACTTCAAAAGACTTCCTCATATCTGGATCTCTGATTGATGCTCAATGCTGATTTTTTTTTTTTGTAAATTGGAACATAATTGGACTACAATAAAATATTGAAGATAACCATTTTCTCAAATCATAGTCTCATTGTTTGTAAGTCTAGCTGGAACTAAACTAGTCCTAAAATTACTGGAATCATCAAAATTCTTCTTCTGCTTATTTTTGCTTTGAGACTCACGATTTAATTTGGGCTCCATTTTTAATAGCAATATGTCTTCTATAAATAAAAATAATAATAGTTTTTCAATCCCAAATTCATGTATTACCACTCAGATAGTTTACGCGAGCGCTTTCTAAGTGGATTACAAATTTTGATTCTTCTCTCAGGTTTCAGTGAGCCTAGACTTCCTGAGTACCCTCAGAAGGCTGTAAAAAGATTTATCGGGAAAACTGGACAATTTCACTGGCATCTATCTGATGAGCGGGGATGTTCGGCTGTAAGGCTGTACGTCATATGACATAACAGTTGATTTCTCTCGATATCTATTACTTGTACGAAAAAAAAAAATTATATAACATATTTTAACTATTTTTGTTAAATTTATAGAGAGGCACAATTTATGTCCTTTTTTTTGGCCGTTTCGAGCCACTGTGCCCCTGTAAGCGTAAAAGAGGAAAAATGTATAGCAAATATGATAGTAAATAATAATGCCTTCTACTAATATATTAAAAGCCTATTATTTATTTATGTTATGTGCGCGTGAATTATATTCGTAACAATTCAAACGTTTTTGTACCCTTTCTAAATAATATGCAATGCATTAGATATAATCAGACCAAACAAAGTTGTAAAGGCATGCATATCCAAAAGAATTGAAAACAACATTATTATAATTTGTAATTTTATTGGAGAAGATTCTGACTAAAGGTAGATGAATGTAATGATTCTAAGAAAACTTCTATTTCTAATATTATACTATGATTAATGAATTCATTTTAACAGTCATTTTGGTATTTTGTAAATAAAAGATTGTACGAACGTATACGTGATACAAAATGGAAATGTATTGTTTTGGTTGTAGAAACGTTCAACTGTTTTTAGAGATTGGTTTGTTGTGGTAAAAGTATGACCATCTAGAGATGTAATATTTGTCTATACATATCTGTATTCCGTTTTGTCATGGTATTAGCAACTAGTCAATAAACCACTGATCATAATAATAGCTGTTGTACTAGATATAACAAATTGAGCCGAATGTCGTCAGGGATTGTTGAATTCGAAATATAGGAGCGGCGTTGGGCAAAGAAGAGTGAGCAACTGTAGTAATAACCCCAATAAAATAGGATTTGATCTAGTTTTTATGTCAGACCTATACACATCCACAACCCATCGATTTCAGTTGGGCCCGCCAAATAAAATCTTAGTTTTTTTCCATGCCATTAAAAAAATAAGAAATGCTACATTAGTTTTTTAAACCCCAAATTAATTTACAGTATATATATATAACTTATTTTAATAATCAATAGAAAACACACTTTTTGTTTTCAAAATTTTTAGTTAAAAATTAAAAGTTCTCCAAGAAGCAGTATGTGTTTTTAGTTGGGTAGATACATTTTGATTTTGTGATAAATGAAGCTTATGAAAGCAGGGGGCTTTGAAACAGAAAAAGAACATTTAGAGAATTGCTTGTAACGGTTAAAAAAACCGTTATATAAATTTTCTAATTCCAGAAAATTAAAAACGAAATTGCAAATTATTTCGAAATAACCTAATAATTGCAGCTAAAAAATTAAGAACTAACTGATCAGTCTCTGCAAAGCCACGATTTGAAAGAAAAAAGTAAATTCTAGACGCCAACGGAAAAGCGTTAAAAAACTTATTGGCAAATATCAACACGCTAGATATCTTTCGTTGTGTTTTACGAAGAGCGAATTACAAGAACGAAGTGTCACAGGAGCTTCATAAAGTGGAATTCGTCACCTAATCACTTTCATTTTTTAATAAGAACATAAAAAAGCAAGATATATTTTTCAATTTCCTGCCTAGGGTATATACTGGCGCAACATGTCATCTAGAGAGATAAGAAATTTATTCAATAACTTCATCAAACTAGCTGTGGATGCAGACAAATTCTTAGACATGTTAGATGCTTTGTAAGTATTTGTCGTTAGTACACAAGATTTCCTGTTCCAGTAGAACGAAGCTACAAGCCACTCGAAGAAGTCGTAGTATATGGACGGAAAATAACGAAGAGTTGGTTAGTAGCATACCCCATAGAATTTTAGGATGTTTTAAAAATAAAGGCGATGTTATCAATTGTAAAGATTAAAATAGCTTTATTGTTGATATTACATTAGTTCACATTTTGTCTATTTGTTCTTATTTTGAGTAATTGGGTTAATTTTAATCACTTAATAGATATTTGTTCATCTAGAATTATTTATATTTCGGTTCTTATTAAATACTGATTTTGGGAAAATTCTATACTGGGGCAACTTAATAAAGTACCAAATAAAGTAAAACGACATGATTTGCCACAGATAAGACATAAAAATGATAAATTTCAAGTTAGTTTCAGTTTAATATGTTATAGATACATGAAGCAAGATCGAATAAGAGTGTTTCGGTAAAAATGATGTAATAAGTTGGAATAGAAAGTATTTGATAACAGTTAAGGATTATTATATTATTATAATTGACCAATTTATTATTATGATGGAACATGACTAAACGGAGGATACAACAAACAATTATTGATAGATAATAACATAAAAAGTCAACAACAATCATTTAATGGCGGTCTGATTACAGGATATTGTAATTCTGTAGGAAGAAAAGACGGTGCATTATTTTACGTGAAAGATATGACTCTGGGCTGTGGAGGGTAGTTTATTATTTTTCGACAGCTAAAAGACAACTGATTATCATAAAAAATGAATACCGCAGTCTCTGAAAAATGGTTTCATTAAATATTAATAATGCTACTAGACAATGCTGCTACACATCGGTTGTAAAATTGAAACAAATCGCATAACAAAGATAATTCGATATATATACATACTTTATCATTTATTTCGTCTTAATAAAGCCCAGACAATAATAATACATATGTGACGAATGAGATGGTCAAAAGTTATTAGAGATCATAGAAGAAATATGTAGGTCATGTTATTATAGAAAAAAGAAGAATTTGTGAATAAAGTTGGTTAATCGATAACATAAAAATGAAAATTTAATGGAAAGTGTTAATGATTTTGGACACTACAATAATGTATTTACATGTATTAAGCGTAACATTATTACTTTACATCTATACGCTACGTTAGATACCATCTTATTTGTTACTAAGCAGTGTTGTATTCCATTTTTAGTGATCTACTTTAGTTTCTTTATTATAATCTTTTTGTCGTTTCTTTTTGCATAAGAACATTTCTTTTACTATACATACTTCGTTTAAATTTACTGGAATATCTAGATACATATGTATCGTTGCAATTGTATGAATTAAAAAAAGTTAAAATAAAAGTTTATAGTTTTTCTCTGGCATTGTACTTACTTACTAAATCTGAGGTCGTCTATTTCGTAGCATGATTCAAATGAATTATATCATCAAATGTGAAATCATAAAACTTACAAGTGGCAACCAAATTTTATATTAATAACATTTTTGTCAACAATTTGATGACACTTTATACAACTCCTATACAATTGAAATTAATACTTTCATGGTAAATGATTTTGAAGCACCTACAGAATAAATATGCGGGTTTAAATTTGTTTGGCTTAGTCAAACGTAGCGACATAATTAAATTAGCAATTCGAAAACTTGTCGATAATTCTATTATGTTCACTAACCCAATGAATTTGAGCAAAAACGTTAAATCGATAAATATTTAGATACACTTCAGAACTTTAACGATTCAAATTGCCATAATTTGTATGAAGATTAAGTTTTTAAAAATTATTTATTCGACAAAATCTTTACACGCGCGTTAGGTATATATTGTAATTATAGACATGAGGTATCTATATGGAATACAGTTTTAACGAAAATTGCCTTTTGCCTTATTTTGTTTTCCTTGTTTCAACTTTTAGCGGTTTTTATACAATTTATCTTATAACAGTTATATTAATTACTTGGTTCACTTTTATTCAGTTTTCAGAATCTTTCGAGAATGCTCATATTATTTCCTATAGATTTCTTTTTATATATGCAGTATACAGAGTGGCTTATAGCGGATGGTAAAAAATTTCCAGCATGTACGAGAGACTCTTACAAGTAAAAAAAAATCTTTCTATAAATTTATATCTTAATCGTTAAAGTTGAAAAAGCAACTTTATTTCCTTAAACGATGATACAAACTGTCAAACTGATATGATACTATTAACAAGGGTTTTGAATATATTGTAATTGAAACTTTCTTGATTTTTAACTCAGGTGTGATTCCCATATTCCTAAAGCTCATACTTGTGTTAGTGGACAAGGAACACAGTTTGAACAACTTTGTGAATAAAGTACTTAAATGAAATGTAATTTATTCATTCTATTGTATAGATTAACTTCAGTTTATTCGATTTTCTATTAATTTTTACGGTTACGTTATAAATACTTACATTAATTAAATATAAAACTTTCATATCTTGAAGATTTTCAACTAGAAACTTTAGGACCTAGGTTCATAGACAGTTTTTTACTCCTAAAAGTCTCTCGTATATGCTGAATAATTCTTTGTCGCCTCTTATGGTTCACTCTGTATACGTATTTCTGGCTTTATTCTATTTTTTATTTTCATTTATGTTCATAAAATTCTTTACTTTCTTTTCAATTTACGTAATACATATTAGTTTATATTTGATCATTATTAAATGTGCTTTGTAATTGATTGAAATTGTTTTCAATGTATTCTTAGCTACATTACGTATACGGTTGTTGAATTCGTATTATAATCGTGTTACTTAACAACAATACACATGTTCTTTGAATACTTAATTCCTTCAATTTGTTTTGAATTAATAAATGGGAACGGGTTTTTACTGCCATTACAAATAAATTAATATAATTTCACTTGATTTAACGTAATTCTAGATTATTCATAAAATGCTCAAATTACGGAAAAAATAAAATACTCTATCATTTCTGAATCCAAAACATTGTTGAGTAATGATTTGAACTTTAAAGGTTTTTTTGTGGTAAGTGTAGCTATAACATTTTCCTAAGCTGTATTGCTGTCTAGATTACTGACTGCAGTTCTTGTCGTGTAAATTGGGTGTTTAAATGTGTTTCTTTAGCTTCATTAGAGCATTACGTTGCGGTTGTGCTGTTAATTATGTCCCAACAGTGAATTGTCGCTCAATCGGAGTATCGATCTACCATAATATTGTCACAAGCGTCACTCACAAGATTCGGACCCAGGACCATAAATACCGCCCTACCTATGGCGAGACGCTTTTACCTTTGCAAATATCGAGCTTGCTAAAACTCGTTATGTTATAACGAACTCATGAAAACTTATTTACACATACTAAAGTTATATGGCAAGAGCTGTAGCGGTAATTTTGACACGTAATATGGCTTAGGAAGTCACTGCAGTTATACGCACCAAAACAAAAAGAAGAATTAAAACTGCTGTTGCAGGAGATTGGCGAAATGCAAAACTTTACATTTACAGAAAGCAATTATTGCTGTTATTACGTTCAATGAATAAGTCGTCGATTTTTTATACGCAAGAATAAGGTAGGTATCTGAAAATAATCCTAAGAAATAATTCTAAATATATGTATACATACAACCGTTCTCTATAAACATTAATTGTTCCCACAGAATGTAATAACACATAATTACTTGGTAAACGATATATTGTTAACAAAAGTTTTCCTGGTGCATGCTGTATCATAACTATTAAATAACGTTGCTGATTCATAGTATTCATCAATTATAAATCGTGAATGTGGGACTATATACATACAAGTATTTGTTATTTTTGGAATCGCGGAAAATTAAAAGGTATATAATTTGTTTTATATGAATTTTAATCACAATAATAAAATTCAGCAGAGTATAATTTATATAGCGCAAGAGAACTACAGATTGTTTTACAGGTAATGTTTAGGATTAATTACGAAAATCATTCTATCAGCAAACTATAAAATTGACCTTTAATATAATTGTAATAAACAACTCGTCTGCTTGATAATGGAGAGGGGAATACCACTGAAAATTATACCTATAGAAGCGTTAATATTATGTATGTACATTCACAAATGTAGGTATTAAGTAATATTGAATTATTTCCTCTTAATTGCATTTCATTTAAAAGTAATGACATCTATCAATGTAAAGTTCATTAATTTTTTCTATATGGTATTCAGAATGTTGAATAGAGACAAATATGTTTTCATTTAATTGGGTCATTTAAAAACAAAGCATACTTACTTGATCATTATGCTTAGTAAAAATAGATATATAACGTAATAGGTGATAATAGGTGTATAATGTTATTAATTATTTAAAGTAAATTTATTATCCACTAAGCCATTAAAAGCGGAAAAGTTTGGTTCATTTAAATTGCAAACGATGCTTTGAATTTCTCTTTGTATGTATGCAGTTTTAATTACATTAAACCAAATTAATGTAATGTTTTATAAAATTGCGTCATAGTAAAAAGTGCGGGTAAGACGACAAAGCACAAAGCTATGAAATATATGCTCAAATAATTTGTCGTAATTATTTGTAGAATTGATTACATTTGCACTGTACTGGAAACAACATGATTTTTCTCGTGACAACTTAGTAGATATGAAGAAGTCTTCCGGCTATTGTCAATTATTTAAATTTACATTTTGCATATCATGCTGTGCGAGCTTCTTCAGAAGGTTTCTACAGACTGATTTTGTCCTGGGCACCTCCTCGTTATACCCTATTTCTTCTTCGCTTTGCTGATTCGTAACCGTTCCAGTGCGATGAACTCCATCCTTTTCGGTATTACAATTATCTTGACAATCTCGTAAGGTTATTTGGCAGGTGTTGCTCAGTTTCTATCCATCTTCTCAGTTGAAGTTATTCGGATTCTCCATAATTACATTATAAAAAGCCAAACCATGAACAAGGAATATCTCTAAAGGCGAAGAGAAAGGTCTGCAGGACATTCGGAAGAATGAAAACTTGATCGTCGTGCGAGCTGATAGCCGTAGCTGTAGTAATGGCCCGACACGACTACAACCAAAACGTACGTAATGAATCTAACGAATTAAATGGAAGTATTACTAGGACGTTTGAACGATAAGTTAGAAAAGTCATGCAAGGATTCAGTTATACCCAAAGAAGAACAGAGGCGTCTTCTTTCGGAGAGTCAATTTCCACGACTATACGGGTTACTAAAGACCACAAAAGACAAAACCCTCTAAAATCAGTCGTCGGTACTTATGGATCTTCTATTTATGTATTAGAAAGATGTGTTGCTGGACTACTGCAGCAGTACACCGGATAAACGAAGAGCTATGTGAAGAATTTTGAGCATTGTGTAGAAATAGGTACTTCAGTAGCACGACATATCTGAGTCTCAATCCACGAACGTACCAGTAGACGAAACGTTGGAGATAATCAAACAATTGGTACCATTTCTTATACAACGGAAACTTTTATGAACAGAAGAGTGGTGCAGCAATGGGATCTCCATTATCTCTGGTCATCACCAACATCTTTCGAGCAAGAAGCTATTGAATCTAGCAACATGAAGCAAAAATGTTGGCATAGATATGTAGATGACAATTTCCTCTTCTTAAACGCCAACTAATGTGGTACCTACATGACGAAACTCCTGTCGTCATTAATGGTCAACTAGTTGATTGCTAGATGGATTAGACGAGGAAAACTAATTGTCTGGTTACGAAGATCGCGAAACCTAAATAAAGTATGCATTTTTTCTGGGCTTATATTAAAGATTAAGTAAATACTGCTAACAACAGCAAATGATATGCAGGAGAGGATAAGGGTTCATATGCAATTGTAAGTTGGTCTTTAAAAAATGATATCGAAGGCGTCCATGGTTCAAGTCTTTATTATGAGGCTTCCAGGTATTGACAGCGGCATAGTAGTGTAAATATACAATACAAAACTAAACAAATATAAAATAAAAAATACAAAATCTTCTAAGATGTGAATCAAGGTAGAAGCGAAAACCTTCCCCTCCGTAGCCACAAAGGTCGAGTGTTGTAGATTTTGTATTTTTTGCACTTTGATTTTATTTTATTGTCATTTTGTTTATTTTTGTATTGTATATATTATGGCGCAGTCAACTCCCGGAAGTCCTCATAATTTCAAGAACTGTCTTCAAGCTTGCATCGATGTAGTCGGAAGTAATGTTGAGCTAATTATACGAGTACAATGTTATTTTTGATTGGTTATGGATTCGTGAATATTTGCAACGTGCTTTTGCTTATGCAGTTCTGAATATTTGCAAGTTAATTAGTAATATAAATAATCTTTTATTGTTGTGTTCTTTACTAGATAATAGGCAATGTTTAATGGAATTGAAGGTAAGTATAGTGAAAACATTTTTATCTGACAACATAAAATACGGGGTGATTCAAAACTTGTAATAATAATGTGCTTAAATTTGAACTTGTTCTATATACGTACAGTTGCTGTAATTTTGAAAGAATTACATTTTGTTATTAAAATAGATTACTATCAATAAACTGCAAAAGTATAGTTTTTAATCATGCGGTTTAAAATACACATAACTTTCACATGCAAATTCATAAATCTTTATAAACTGTCACGTTTTTCGGCAATCGCAAAATTCCTGTTGAGTTAAAAATAACATCAATAACAAAAAACAAATCCGAAGTACGAGAATGTTGATAAGAAATGCCTTAAAAGGTTATAAAAAATAAATTAAAAAAAACTTTCTAAACTCAAAATATTCGATGTCTATGCCGTCAAATATGTAGTCGAGTGCAAAGTTTCAAGAGTTTAATCCTAAGCTTCAGTAACTGCTACTCAGTTGCCTATAAACTTGTCAGCTGCATAAGTTTAGTTGATATAAGATTATCAATGTATTTGTACCTAAATTAAAGATTAGAAACAATATGCATTATTATATTGAAAATATGTATGTTACTTTCGAAGAGTATTACGAAAATATGTGACTTTCAAAGAGTTTTATGAATATCGACAACAGATAAGTAGTCTGCAATAATAAAATAGCAGATTAGAACGGCTTTTCAACAATCGCGACAGGCTGCAGAAGTTTCCTACGTCGCGTACTTTCCAGACATTCGTGTTCATTGCTTTGTTGTCGAATCTTAATAAGACAGTGCCTTTACAATTTGTGAAAGGCAAACAAAATTTCAAGTTTTTTTAACCTGTTATAGTATAAATACATCTAGAAGTATTTTCTCCTTCGACGTTGATGTGCAAGGGTGTGTAACAGTTACCGGAACATGAGGTTACATAGCGTAACAAATTACTGCAAAAAATTTCTGATTTTCACTTTTGATATAATTTTTATATTCCGTATTATTTAATAAACGTTTCCTTTCTGTTTTCATAACTTCAGCTAAATAAAACACGTATAAATTAGAAAATAAACTCATTATAACTGATTTTGTAACGCTATGTATGTAAGAGGAAATTACGTTTTGCAATAATAATACGGTATATGCCCACAATTTCATTGAAAACAACATAATGAAGAGGTAATTGTCTAGATATACAGGCAATGGCAAATTCACATGTGCTACTACTGGATGAGATATGTACGCACGAATATTCACGTCGGTAATTCATTTATATATGTAAGTAACCAGCTGTTATGTGTATGTACGTAATCACAATTGTATGTAATATAAACAACAGTAAATAATAAAATGTAAACTGAAGTAAGTTTTAATAATGTAATACACTATAGGTTACATACAGTCAGATAATAAAATAAACCACATTGTAGATACCTAGTTATGTTGTTGCTTAATGAAATAAGTTAAATTAATCTGTAAAGTTTAAACTGAAAAATTCTTAAATAATATTGAGCCAAGATGGAGCTATACGGCGTTGTCTAAAGCAGAATTTGAAGATTTACTACTAATTAGATGCATAGTATTGTGTACATAATGTGACAAAACAAAGTTGTTAATCAATAATCAATGAGCTTTAATTACATATATCGTTAGAATTCTTTTTGTAATATTTTGTTAAAGAATCTTAAATAGTGGCGATTGTATTGTACACTCTAGTTCTAATGAAGTAAAAACGAAAAACTAGTTTATGGATATTTTATATTGTCATAATTTTTATTTAGAAACACTTGTCCGGCGAGTTTGTTCGTTTATTAAATCTTCTACCAGCACGTTTATCACAGTTTGTGGTATCAGAGGAAAACAGTTCACTATCAATAACATCATACTCCCTCTAAAACTTTGCCGCTTCAATCTGAGAGAACAACTTCAATGGGAAAAACACCTGCTTGATATTTACTATTGTTTGTTAAACAAAAGCGTTGTTGCATCTAAAAAGAGAACATCACGTTGTTGAAGTAAAAGTCAATCTGTGTGCACTCATGCTCTATACTGGAAGCCAGCATTATAATGAAATAGCTAAAAAGAACTGGAGATGTTCTATGTCTTCAATTAACTGGAGATAATCCATGCCAAACTATTATTCAAATAATTCCATAAGTCCCATCTAAAGCATGTCACGGTAGTATTTTAGCTCATTTGACTTAGCTTGGTCTGCGGGTGAGGTTGGGTGGTTGGGTAGGCCAAGCAGTTCTATGAGTCTATTGTGAATTATAAACATAATAAATATGAAGAGGTTTACTCTAAGCACGAAATTAATTATCCATCTCCAGAACACATGTGATCATAACAGCAAACGGAGGTCTGCACGGATTCAGATCTTTAAGGTGTTGAATTAGAGTGATCTTCGATACGAAGGCATTTGTTTTACGATGCAAAGGATATTGTTCATCATGAGTTCGTCCCACCGGGCATAGAGGTTAATGCGCCATCTTATCTTGGAGTTTTGAGGCGGTTGTTGCATCGCATTCGGCCAGAATATCGTGAGGAAGGGAGTTTGTTGCACGATAATGTACCGTTTCGTCGATCGAAACTCATCACCGATTTTTTGGCCAATAATTGCATTTTATTGGTCAGCCATTCCCCATATACAGGGTGAGGCATTAGTGCGTCAAAGCCCAATATATCCCTTATTATTGAAGATATCAAAAAACTTTATGTACAAGAATCATAGACAGTCTTAAGCTACATACTTTAAAATTAATTTCATATATACAGGGTGTTCCATATCGCTAGGGTGAACCAAACATACATTTTCTTAAATGGAACATACTATATATTATCTCAAATTTGGATTAAGCCCATCTTCCTCGTTCTTTCAATATAAGGTTTCATTGAGTTATACCGAGTATTTCAGAAGTTATGGTCAATTTTGTGTGAAAATCGTTGCGTATTTAACATCCTGTGTATTCCATACGAAACAGCTTGAAATTATTTTTTTGCTGGAATAACTTTTTTATACTGTTACACTGTTATAACGAAGTGGTGTTTTCCCAATATTACGAAAACTGTGTACAGGGCGGTTCAAAACACAAATGCATTATTTTCTAATTTTTTTAAATGGAACACCCTGTATTTTATATTAAGAAAGGGAAGAATACTTGATATACTTTCATTTTCATTAACTATTCCCTATATCTAAAATGGTTAGTTTCTGAGATATTTAATGATTTTTAAAGAAATGTGAGCATTTTGGCAATAATTGGAATATAATACATTAGCCATGAAAATGTGACATTAGAAAAGTCTGAATCATATTGTTTATCAGTTAATCAACTAGTTTTATTTGTTAGTATAGTTTGTTACCTCTTTAAAATGAATTTTTCTGTTGAGGAATTGACAGATATGATATGGGTACTAGGAGAGTGCATGAAAAATTGTCTACTTGCTAAATTAATTTACCAGGAGAGATATCCTGTCCGACGACAACCTGAAACAATAACCCTGGAAAGGTTAATGGATCGCTTTACTCGGACAGCTTCTGTAATATATGAAAAACATGAAAGAGCAAAAACTGTTCTTACCGAGGAAAAAGAATTCAATGTGATTCTTGCAATTACGGACAATCCACCAGAGAAATCTCGCGGCAACAAGATATTAGTCAAAAGGCTGTCCGAAGAATACTCTGTAAAAATAAAGGTCATCCATATCGTATGCAATTGCATCGGGAGTTACTCGACGATGACTTGGCTCGTAGAGTTGCTTTTTGCGAATGGACTCAACAACAAATCCGCAACCAAAGAGATTTCTTTAATTTTGTTCTTTTTGAGATGAAGCTACATTTCATAAAAATGGAAATGTAAATCGCCATAATTTTCATTATTATGCTACAAGTAATCCCTATTTTGTAGGAAATTATAGTCAAAATAGGTGGTCTTTCAATGTATGGGGTGGAATAATTGAAGACTACGTAATTGGACCACATTTTTTCACAGGCCGAGTGAATGGTCAGGTGTATTTAGACTTCTTAGAAAACCATTTACCATTATTGCTGGAAAATGTTCCCATCAATATTTGTCAAAATATGTGGTATTTACATGACGGGGCTCCGGTACATCACACTAGACCGATTCATAATTATTTAAATACACATTTTCCTGCAAGGTGGATAGGAAGAGGAGGACCAACTACATGGCCAGCCCGATCCCCAGAGCTAACTAAAATTGACTTTTTTAAGTGGGGTTATGTACAAGACTTTGTGTATAAAACACCAGCAACTACGCAAGATGATATGAAGAATAGAATAACACAAGCGTTCCATAGCATTAATATAGAAATGTTAAGAAATGTAAGTCGATCATTCGAAAGACGGCTGCAATGTTGTATTGATGTTTTTGGAGGACATTTTGAGCATTTATTGTGAACCTTGTTGTATTTAAACTTTGGCTAAAATGCTAAAATATTAATTATCGGTATAAGTTTTTTATTTTGTAGTTAAAGATTATTTTAATTAATGATTTAGCATTTTTCTAATGTCACTTTTTCATGGCTAATGTATTATATTCCAATTATTGCCAAAATGCTCACATTTCTTTAAAAATCATTAAATATCTCAGAAACGAACCATTTTAGATATAGGGAATAGTTAATGAAAATGAAAGTATATCAAGTATTCTTCCCTTTCTTAATATAAAATACAGGGTGTTCCATTTAAAAAAATTAGAAAATAATGCATTTCTGTTTTGAACCGCCCTGTACACAGTTTTCGTAATATTGGGAAAACACCACTTCGTTATAACAGTGTAACAGTATAAAAAGTTATTCCAGTAAAAAAATAATTTCAAGCTGTTTCGTATGGAATACACAGGATGTTAAATACGCAACGATTTTCACACAAAATTGACCATAACTTCTGAAATACTCGGTATAACTCAATGAAACCTGATATTGAAAGAACGAGGAAGATGGGCTTAATCCAAATTTGAGATAATATATAGTATGTTCCATTTAAGAAAATGTATGTTTGGTTCACCCTAGCGATATGGAACACCCTGTATATATGAAATTAATTTTAAAGTATGTAGCTTAAGACTATCTATGATTCTTGTACATAAAGTTTTTTGATATCTTCAATAATAAGGGATATATTGAGCTTTGACGCACTAATGCCTCACCCTGTATGTTCACCGGTACCACTGACCAGCGTTAATACGTGTTTATTCAAGGATAAAAGTTGAAGCTCTCTATATGTACATATATCAGCGCATTACTCACGAACTATAATGCTGCTACTATCATGAATAGCACCAGAAATTAGTTTATCATTGGAGATTGGAGAGAAGGAAGTAAAGTTTCGAAGTCTCATATATTGCCAAATATTTGATCTGATTTGGGTAGTTATTAAAAATTCTGTTTTCTTTTATATAATTGGAAGTATTAGTGAAAATTGCCAATTTTTGATATTTGTTTCAAAATTAAGATACGGTTCTACATTAGTAGCAGTATTTTTTCTCTTCTATACCTACATTTTGATTATATCGCCTCTTATCTAAAGTTCGTCAGTCATCAGACAGTATTTTAACATTTTATTCCGAGTATTAATTATTTATATTACTCCTATATTTTATTACAAATATTATAAAGGTCGTTATAATTTACAAGTATTGGAAAAATAGTATACTTTTTAATAATGTACCATGTATACGTCAAGCAAAAATTACTTTGTTCGAAATGTCAACATGTTGAAAAAAATATTAGAATTTGTTTAAGACGTGAAGTCATAATAGTTTATTAATATCTAACATTTCTTAAAACTCTAAGAATGACTACATATAACGTATATGCACCAGGAACAAGGATGTATAATACAATTACTGTATAACTTTTTAATTAACTTTCTAGTTTCGAATGCATGAATTTTCATGGTCATTATTCCAAACGAAATTTGACACGCGAAAGGAGTTGAGAAGAATTCGTCACCTCAACCATATTTCCGTTTGCTATTTATAACATTGTTGAAATTGATGCTTGTTGAAATTGTATATTATATAATTATAATTTTTACGTTATTGTAAAATTTTACAAAGCTGTGTATAATTTTTTGCGTTGGCAACTACGATTTGTTTATATAGTTTTTCGAACGCTTTTCGAAGGAAATTACATATATAAGAACACCATATTTACAAATGATAGTAGGTTAACATAGTAGATTTACGATTGTTTTGCTATTGTAGTATTGTTTTACTGCAGAACGGTGCAGTCAACAATTCATGTTTGCTCTAAATGTGTTTGTTGCAGTTAAGGCTTTTAAACTTGTGTAAATATAAATATTGTTAGAAGAGATTAAAGTTATAACTTTTGTAGTTAATTATTGCATTCCTCTTGTTTTTGTCTATTTATGAAGGCTACGTAGAAGAAAATTGAGCATTAAGGATTCATTTTATACAGTTAATCAAAGTTATAGATATTTTCGTTACTTCTTAGCCTTGCATTTCAATTAAGTGCAGTAAGCTTTTTATGTTAAATTACTTAATATTTACAATATACCATTTTTACATTATTTATTTTTGATAAATGGAAAGTTGTAATGAAATAAAATCCTTTAAATACGAATTGATTATGATACTGTTGTGGTTGATTTCTTTTGTTTCACTTTTTATTCAAAATATTGGTAATAGATAATGTTTTATATACATATCTGACAATCTGAACCTATTTTTGTTAGCTTTACAACTCTTTCGATTAATAGCAATTTCCAGTTTAAAATCAAAATTTTAATATGTTTAAAATTAAGTTAAATTCTATATTAATGATTCGTCGAATTTTCTCGCCATACAGAGAAAATATTTTATCCGAAAAAGATACGACAACAATGTTATTTCAGGAGAAAATATTCATGTGGTTTAGTTGGTACCTTTTTATTTATTAAACAACTTGTTTAACTAGTTTGGTTATGCTTTTTCTGTCGTATGATATTGTTTCTTTTACCATTATTTTACTATTTACTATTACTACCTGTGTATAGACATATGTAATATTATGTGTCTATAATTGCCTATAACTAACTTTGTAATTAATTAGAAGTTATGAAAACTAAAGAGCAGACGTAAGCGTACTTACAATTGGTCTAAAAAGTATTTAAAATCTTTTTCTAAATTTAGTAGAACTTTGTTTAACAGTAAATTGTTTCATATTTTTTGGTAAAAAATGCAGTTGTGGAATCATTGCAGGTACACACACAGACAAGTAAACATTACAACAATTATATATATTTCTACAACAAATTGTTGCGGATATAGGTCCAGTAATTGGATGAACCTATTCATTTGCAATATAAGGCAGACTATAGAGTGCTTGATAGAATACACATACTTAATTCTATAGAGGAAGAAATTAAACAACTGCAGATTCTGGTTTATGAGAAAAAGCGTACTATTTAATAAAAGATATATCCTTCAATACACTGTATCGATAATGCAAGAGGAACTGTTATATATACAGAGTGTCCCAGCTGATGCGGTTTCTTTGATAATATGTCTATTTTACAGTATAGAGAAAAAAGTTTCAAATAAAAGTTGTTCCTATTTATACGATGCATAGCTAGAAAATATTTTCAAATAAACAGGATGTCCCAGAAAAAGTGTATGTAACTTTATTATTTTAAATGGATTAACCTATATATTATATATTTTTTAGATTCTACATGACATTCTAAGTAACTTTTATTAAGACCTTCCTAGACCTATGTGCTTTTGTTTTCGAGAAAATAAATATTTTATCAAAAATTTTGCAATTGCAGCGTTCTCGTTAATGAGCTGTAGGATCAAAACTAAAAAAGGTAGAAAATTTTGGTTTGCGCAAATTGATACGTCTTGAATTGCTTTACTGTTTCCTATATTAACATATACGGATCCTTTTGTTGACATACAGTTACTGCCGCTAGCATTTGGAAACATTTAAATGCCAATAATTTTAATGGGACACATATCTGTTTACAGGGTAGTATGTAAAATTAAATTCTATCTGCTCAAATATTGAATTATTGCGAAGAATCTGAATATTTAAGCATTTTCCAAAAATCGTATCTAGTGATAGAAGATGATCCTAAAATTTTTATTTATTATTATAGGGAATATACAGTGTGCGCACGTTCGACCTGCTGATAGATGCATTAGCAATGTGTGGTCGACTGTAACTGGGAAGCGCTACGTTATGTTCTGTCTGACGCTTTTATGCATTCCTTCGCAACAGCTTGATAACTGAGTGTAATATGCACGTACGCAGGCGCACGTCTGTGGTTATCTCAAATGTATTCTGACGTGCTTGAGCATTTCGACCTGTTGATAGGGTCTTCAATGTGTTAGAGCAGGCATATGATTTTAATATGTTAGATAAAGAGATATAACGAATGCATTCGTTCAAGCAAACAGTATCGATATACGTTTCCTGTGTTAACAGGGATGTCTCTTCGCTGTTCTTTTTCATCTTACACTAAACGTATCAGCAGGTCGTGCGTGCGCTCTCGGTATACAAATTGTAATGTAATTGAAAGAAACCGATTTAAGATCTAGCAGCATCGTGTAACAGTTAATTACTTATAAATGTCGAGAAAAGTAAAAAAAAACATATTTGGTTCTAATATTCCTAGAATCCGCGGCCCATTGAGATTTCCCCAACTACTAACTTTTTATAACGAAAAGTCAAATACGTTTTTGCAGTTAATGTTTCTTACGACATTTTTAAAGTTTATATAGATTGTTAGTGTTACAATAACAACCAATTAACAAATTGTAATACTGGGCAAGGAAATGAAGTCGGGAAGATTCAACTGTATACATTTATTTATAAGTTAAAAATAAACGAAAGTTCTAGCACGTTCTAGGTTACAGTTCGAGAAAA
The DNA here is from genome assembly GCA_023690525.1 of Holotrichia oblita. Lineage (NCBI taxonomy): Eukaryota > Metazoa > Arthropoda > Insecta > Coleoptera > Scarabaeidae > Holotrichia > Holotrichia oblita. The sequence goes on from CM043018.1 coordinate 66,516,265, forward strand.
TAACAAAAAATTTCACTTTACATAAATAGACTGAATGTAAAAGAAAAAACATCACAAGTGTCTAAACCTATCCGTAGACAAGAGAATAAAATGATATATACAAAATTCGTTGGGACTAAATATAATAAATCAGAGTTCTTTTCAAGATAAAATAGATTGTCACAAGTATTACAATAAAAAATTTAATTCGTGATTACAAGCAGTATGACGATTTCATGTATGTGTATGATTTCGACTGTTTTGGATTGTTTGAACTCAGTCCATCATACATGTATGTAAGCGGTTAGAATAAATGCTTTGCAAAAACGATTACTTATATGTACCACCCTTTTCAAATTAAATGCGATTTTTTCGGTGAGGGAATGTGTGCTTAGCTTTATGGCGAATATAATTATTCTGAAGAAGTTCACCAAAGCAGTACTCTATTTTAGAGAAATGAAATTCACTTTAAAGCTCTATTTATAAAACTATTGTTTCCCACTAAAAAAAATCGTATTTGATTTGAAAAAGATGGTACATGTGGATGTTGGGAATCGAACTTGTAAATTATACTTTAATTCAAAGTACACACCGTATATAATTAAAGGGGTTGGTGTAAAAATGATATTTACAACTCACATTGTGTGAAACAAGTTCAAAAGTGTCTCAAACTATATAATATATAAATATACACCTACTTTTTGTTGCTTAAGATGAAGATTAAAGCTAGATAATTCTGAAGTTAGTATATAAAATGCCATTTTCACCCTTTTTGCATCAACTCATTCAACATGGGGAACAACACAAAGTTCTTTTTAGTGCATATTGCAATAGACCCTGTTTTATAGAGGCAACTTTAATACATAATTTTTCAAAAATGGACTCTTATGTCTAACTAAAATGTTGATGACGTCAGAATACTTTCATTTGTAAAAATACAATTTCAAATATGACAACCACATGTATATCAAATCCGCGGAGTTGCTTCTTTTTCATTACTGTCAGTTTCGGTTTTGTAACGTTAATAGATTATTCATTTGAAGTTTGATCGTTTTGAAAATTATGATGAAGTCTACGTTGATAAATAATTTTATTTTAATAATCATGAAATTCCAAATGTGTTTTGTGCGGAAACAATACAGAATTTGTACTAAACAAAATACATAATATTTGTACGTTCCGAAAGCAAAATCTGAGTAAAGTAGTTTCAGACACCGAAGTGGATATGGCGATAACAAAGTCAAACTTACTGATCTGTTTTGAGGATCATTTTAATGTTCTTAGTAAATATATAACTGGTGATTAAAGGACTACTATGAGCGATATAACAAAATAGTATAGAAGTATTTAATCAATATCTGTTTTGTTTACAAACAAATTTACGTTTAACTACATCATGTGACAGAAAAATTCAACATTTATTGATAAACAAAAGCTACAGTTGGTACAGTGTTGACAAATAGTATATAAAACGTACACGAGTCTACTGATGTCGCAAAATACAATCTTCTTAATTTCTTAAAAACTAATCGGTTTAAGGGTGGGTTTATCAATGTGAAGATAAATAAATTAACTTGCAGATAAAATTTCATTCGTAAGATAATTACAATAAAACGTTTATTGAGTGTTAAATAGAAATTATCTGCAAGATAAAGTATAGGTAGTTGCTAAATTTTATCTGCCAGTTAGCAATATCTGTTAGTTACTTAACTAACACTTTTATCCTCACATTGATAAACCCACCCTAAGAATGTAAACATTTTGTGTATACATAAGTATATTCACGTATATTTCCCCGATTGTAAACTCTCCAGTGCATGTTTAGTACGATAGCAGTATACTACACTACATTAGAATGCGTGTTGGTAAATAATGAAGATCGTTATTAATTGTATATATAATGCATTTTTCCAACCGCCAATCAATTAAACATATTTTTATTTTAAAAATATGTCGTTTGGAGGTGGAGTCGAACCACCGAGTATGGCTATCGCGGCCCACTCGCGACACCGTTGCGCTAACCCGACAACTCTACTCCACTTATAATGTTTTTTTAATTATAAGAGTGGGTTTATCAATGTGAGGATAAAAGTGTTAGGTAAGTAACTGACAGATATTGCTAACTGGCAGATAAAACTTAGCAACTACAATGCTTTATCTTGCAGATAACTTCTATTTAACACTCAATAAACGTTCCATTGTAATTATCTTACGAATAAAATTTTATGTGCGAGTTAATTTATTTATTCTCACATTGATAAACCCACCCTAAGTGGAGTAGAGTCATCGGGTTAGCGCAACGGTGTTGCGAGTGGGCCGCGATAGCCATACTCGGTGGTTAGACTCCACTTCCGGACGACATATTTTTAAAATAAAAATATGTTTAATTGATTGGCGGTTGGAAAAATGCATTATATATACGTGTACTTACGCCAAGAAAAATAAGTACTTCGGTGTTAAAATCGTTATTAATTGTAGTGCAAATTTAACGCTAGCTAGCTGGATTCCCCTGAACAAACCGTAGTGTAATTTTGGTGTCGACTAGAAAGTAAGACAATTATTATTATTCCAAAATTAATTGTTTAACTAGATAAACAGGTAAAAATGTTTGTCATAAGGTACACTCTTGTTATTGATAAGCATTCCGGTTTCCGATTGTATAGCATTTGAAAACAAATATTACACATTTGTGTAACAAAATATGAATTTCACACTGGGAATACAAAGTTAAACATAAATGAAATTGTAACAATGCAAGTAGTAAGACTACGGCCTGAATTCTTTTTTTAATGACTGGAGTAATAGAGTAATGTGTAATTTGGCAAAAATAACAGAGTACAGAGTAACGTTTAACCTTAAAAAGGTATAAGTTCACAGTATAGAAAAGTCGATAAAGCAACTCATGTAAAAATATGTTAAATACAATGAAAACGGTATTCCTAAGAACTACAAATTTTATTGTATTAATGTTTATTATATCTTTTAAGACTATATGTAGTAATCTTAATCTGTCCGTTCCAAACATAAATTTAATAAAAAACAACAGCAGCAACGACTACAAAACATATAATCGCATTAGCTCATTATTTATTACTCATTAGGCAGACAACGTGCTAGTTGGATGTAAATACAACATAATGAGAATGGGTATGTTTTTAATTACCTTCAGTTTGGTAGAATGCAAACGCTCCCAAAAGTGCCCAACAGATCAGGATCAGCGCCAACCCTACTTGAGACAAACACCACTGGCTAAGAGTCCTGCAACAACACACCACGTGTTCTAAAGCCTTCGCGTCCTCTCCGCATTTGACCGATCCTGTTAACTTCGGCCAGAACTTTAAGCGGTAAGGAACCACATGACTAGTTTGCGTCGCGACGCTAAGTTTCTTGTTCTTGTAATTTCTCTCCAGCGTGATATGGTCGATGTCGATGCACTTATCACCGTTTCCGGTCCGCATATCATTCGTAGTTACTTTATGATTGTTATAGAGTTGATAATTTTTGCAATCGGTAGATTCGTGGTTGGCGATTGTAGGAGCTCTAATCTTCTTCCGTCTTGGTAAGCGGCGCGGACTGTTTTGTTCTTGTTGATTTGCTTGTTCCTTGTGACCGTCGACGTTTAACGGTGCATCGACGGTGCCGGTCGAGGTGAGATTGTTACAGTTGTTGATGGGAGTCGTGGTAGTGGCACTTTCGTCATCGGCGTCGCTCTGTTCTTGCTGGTGATGTTGACGCTGGTTGTGTTCATGATGATGACGATGAGCGGCCGGCGAATACTTCGACCTGGCTGCTACGGTCACGCAGCTGTCCGAAACCGGTTCGTACATGTTCGTGTGCTTAGAAGGGATCTGAAAATGGATCACATGTGAATAATTAAGATGCTATTATACCTTGATTAGAGCATTATATATATACACATATGCATACGCAGGTATACATAGTACATATTTGTATATTGTGTCGGTAGTACGCTTAGTGGTAACGCGACTAAACAACGTTTAACTTATTCATTACCGTTTAGTTATCTACACTTTTACTAACGCAGATAGTCTTTGTAAACAACATTGCACCGTATGGTTATCACTACAGATATAATGTATTCATGTAATTGCAAAGTAAGACAATAATATTAAAGCTCCAGTATCAGTTGTTGGTGAGCAAATTGCGCCTACGATAGTAATTGTTAAGGATGATTATAAATAAAAAATCAGAAAGCGTATAATATTAAGATTGAATTATAGACTAGTGGAAGGAAGTGGAAAGTGCTTACGAGAATCTATGAAATGATACATGTAATTTACTTTCTTTCCTTATATTATGCTTATTTCCGTACAGCTTTAGTGAATAAATTCATTAATAATACTGGAAATATTTTATTTTCAAAAATTTTCTTCGTTTGGTAGTCTATTACTGAATTTTAATATTAATGTGTAAATTTATAATTACCTGTTCTTAACAAAAATTGTTCTACATAAGCAAAAATTATCTTATTTCAAATTTTCCGGTTTATCTTAGGACAATTATGGGTTAGTCATTGCTGAGATAACTTTATAAAACAAATTTTTGTAGCAAGAGTATCGTATATTATTAAATACAATGTATGGGGGAAAATGAGGGAAATCTCTCGGATTCAGATAGAACATTAAAAAATAAGACGCCAAGTTCCCATAATTTTTTTCCTAGCGGCCCTCCCTACGGAGATACGGCCTCCTAAAGGACGCCACTGGAAATCAATTTTTCATGAATAACTTTTAAACTACTTATTATAATTTAATGAAAATTTAATATGATAAACAGTAGTAAGGAACTCTTAAAATACTGCCCTTAAATTTAAATTAGCTTGTTTAGTTTACTAGGCGCGGACTAGGTTGTACATTTTAATGCTTACATTAATTAATGTTTGGGCAGGAATAATTGGCAATTTTTTGATTGGACCATGCGTACTGCCGCCACGATTGAATGGTGAACTGTATTTACAGTTCACTTTCTGGATTCAATAGAGCATTTGCCACCCGCCAAAGCATGTATTTTATGCATGATGGTGCCCCACCTCATTTTAGAGTTGCTGTACGCGACCACTTGAATAACGTCTGTCCAAACCGTTGGATAGGTAGAGGAGGTCCCATTGTCTGGCCTCCACGGTTTCCCGACTTAACGCCAATGGATTTTCACCTGTGGGGTCATCTCAAAACCTTGGTGTATTTCTCTCCGGTTGATACTAGGGAGGAACTTTTACAGAGAATCACATTTCATCTATTCGTCGTGCTCGCGAGTGTATCAGAGTTCATGGAGCCCATGTTGAACCCACTTATGAACTTTTTAATTGATTATTTCTAATTAGCGTATTTAGGTTCAATCGTTGCAAGCTTTAGTGAGTACATTTCTAAACATAATTTTTTTTAAGGTGCCTTTCTGGGACAAAACTGCATTTGTAAGAATCTTTGTAATTTGTCGGATTAAATAATAGGAATTGTAATAGTAATTTATTAGGCGATATTCATATAAAAACATGTTCTTCCATATAACCTGACGTAATACAGGTATACGTATACATTTTGGTACTACATCAACTGACACTTATTCCAATCCAAAACCAATAATTTTCAATCGACAAAAAACTCTTCTTTAGTTTCTTCATGTTTACTATTTGTATTCACGTTCATAATAGCCGTTCCATCTTCCAATTTATTTTAGAGGGTCTTACTACTCAATAATTTCTAAAATAAAATCAGTTCAAAACATATAGCTTGTCAATTTGACTTTTGTATCACACTTTGTTGCGGACAAAAAAGTTAGAAATCATGGTTCTTTTTAATAGAAATAAAACATAAATTCTTTTATTTTTTTTTCTCGAAAACGGTTTATTTTATCGACAATGAACAAGAGTACCTTTTCTTTAGCTGAATCTTCAAGGTATCTAAGTTTATTTTTTTAACTCCTTATCATACAGGGTGTTAAAAATATAAGCATTAAAATGTACAACCGAGTCTGCCCCTGGTAAACTAAACAATCTAATTTAAATTTAAGAGGAGTATTTTAAGAGTTCCTTACTACTGTTTACCATATTAAATTTTCATTAAATTATAATAAGTAGTTTAAAAGTTATTCAAGAGGATGTCAGATTTGTATAGAGGTGCAAAACATCTGGGGTAATCTGTGTTTAAAAGTGGAATTGCTCAATCCATCTAGACACTATATATAAGAAAAAGTAAATGTTCCCTATTTACTGCTTGTAAATGAGAATAATATTATGCGTGGAGTATTTTATTAAATTAAAAAACTATAGAATCTGTCGTTCACTTTGTTATGTATATTTTCATAAATGGTATATGTTTCAATACCTTCAAATATGTAAGTAATAACAAGTAAAGTACCATTCACTTGACACAAATGTTGAAGAAATACGAGTATATACGTTATCTATCAATGGATAACACAACTACCGAGCTGTGAAATGCTAGACACTTCCCCGTGAGGTTAAATGAATCTGTAAAATTTTATTGCCTATAGAGATATGAAATACGAGTAGCGTTTCAACAGAAAATGTTTCAAAATAATCAGAGTATTCAATTCAGCCCATCACTAATTGTTAAAGCATAATACTGCGTTTTATTCTAAAGTCTGTTATTAGCGTATAGTTAGCAATAATTGTTAAGATCTAAATAGTTTATGTGAGTTTATATTAAAAAATTATGCGAATTATACAGGGTGTGGCATCTGCCTGCAATTATTTAATCGTGGCTTCGCTATACATTTTATCGAAAATGTACGCAGTAAGAGAAAAGTAAGTAAGTAAGAGTAAACAATTAAAACATCGGTATCACCAAACACCACAACTTTGATTAATTACTCGGGACACGTATTCGGTTGATCATGAGAACATGCGTTCTCGAAACACGTGTCCAGAGTAATTAATCAAAGTTGTGGTGTTTGATGATACCGATGTTTTAATTGTTTATTACAAGCCCACAGTTCTTGAAATCACTCCAAGTAAGAGTAAGTAATAGAAAGCTTTCGAGATATTTAGCTTAAAAAGGAAAAAAATGAATTTATACAGAGTGCTTAAAAATGAATGTAGTCGCTCATAATAATTGCTTTGAAACAAATCTTCACATCTTTACTCTTATGGTAATAGTTAAAGTTTTATACTGCATACTAGACATGCTTACTACATTATACTGGATACAGTTCTTCGCGAGAAATATTACTGTTCCCTCCGAGAATTGAGCCCTGGCTCCCAGCGTTCTCTCACGACACTGAGCAGCCGCCTAATCATTGCGGTCATCGACCCGATAATTAAACTTATAAGAAAGAATTCAAAAATATAGTCATATACGGGGTGTTACGTTAAGAAAATCAAATTCATAAATCATACAGATAAAACTGAACACCGTGCATATAACAATATTCTTTCTACTATATAAGACTTTTGTTTAGATATCAAGTAATTCATATAAATTGAATAGCAATCTCAGAAAAATGCCGCATTCTGTATATATTACATAAATAGTAAGTGTTTTATTTACTGTGTCAACACATACAGGGATATAATAATTCTTTTAAAATACGTGCGTTATCTGAGTCGCAAAAATTGAGCAAAATATAATATATCAATTTACTTATTAAGTAATATAATAAATTATATAAAAGCAAATATTTTGAAGATATTTACGTAGATTAATAAGAAAGCCATTTGCGTGTTCCTTATACAGGTCTATTTATGCGTACATGGCCATCCGAAGTTATACCAAAATAGTGTTATCGCTGATTAAAATGGGAATGAGCGGTGACTGAAATATATACCGATTCTCAATTACTACTACTCACGTATCGCAGATCTTGCACATATACAAAGATAAATACCACTAGTATAATAGTCTGAATTGTGCGAATCTTCAAGCTAACTATATACGCATGAATATCGTTGTATAAAAGATCCGTGAGAAATAAAATTGTCTAATAGAATACGAATTCCATTAAAATAACAACTAAACCTGTTTAATGAATTTAATTAGTTTGTTAATTAATTAATAATAAGTACGTATATTTAATTACATGAACTTATGAAAATAAAATTTATTGTTTAGAAATGGAGAAGCTAATACCACCGACCTTGACAGAAGTGACACGATACTTGAATGAAAACTGGTGATCCTCTCTTCTCGTATTCTTGAGAAGGTTCGTAGATACTATATACATATATTCGTGAAAAGCTATTTTATCTTCGTTTTTCGATTTCTTTTGTGCAGATTTTTGTGTGCGTGAAGGATGGTGTGGAGTCTATTGAAGCTTGTTTGCAGTTTCATTAAATGTATAATTAGGTCTATATGCACAGTTTAAGTGGTAAAATATTAGATTGTAATATGTATTCAATATAGCATGTTACATGCATATAAATAAAATGAAACTTTAATTAAAAGAAATAGAAGTAACCAAAAATGTATGTTGAAGAGAGTATATTTATGGGGTGTATACTTACGAAAAGTGTAATTAGAATAGTCTTGTTTACTCTATAGAGCCAGATTAGTGAAGTGTAAGAATGTTACTTATACCTATGCACATATACAGGATAATTCAAATGTATCAGAACACCTAAGCATTTTTGAAACTTCTTAAAAATTTTGGAAAAACTAAGGTTGCAAATTTACAAGCTGGCATAGCAGTAGTGACAGTCATGAGAGATTGATACAAAAATGAAAGTATCATCTTTCTGTGTAGATCAGTAGATAGGTTCACAACGTACATTTGCCGTGCAATGCATCTTACAATAATGCTGACAGTGTAATTGCTGCTTATCTGAAAATCTCGGTAACTATAAAAGATACAAACTTGTTGTTTTCTCATTAGTTTACTATATTTTTTATGAAACAGAAAGTGTTACCATCCAAATTATTCGGATAGATGAATGTCTCAAGCAAGTTAAATTTAAAACAAGATAATAGAAGTATTTCTTAAACAAAATAGATACAAAAATCCTCTTCGTGTCATTGTTTGTTTCACAGAAAAATGATATGTTTATGTAAAAACCACTACATTTTATGCCTACTGAGACATTAAGCAAAATAGGTACATAAAAAGTTGGATACCCGGTATAGTCACTCGCAAAACTGTCATACATTAATATATCATACATATATCACACATATCTAATAAGCAGTGATTGAAGTTTGATCGTTTACGTAGATAGATGAATAGATAAAAAAAACTCAAATATGCAATATTTCATTAATACGTTAATTATTAGCAAAATTACGGTCATTAAAGCTGAGTTAAGTGTCCACCAGTCATTTTTTGGCAATAATATAGACGTTTGAAATTTCCCAAAGAATTAACTAAAACATTACAAATACATGAGGATTCTCAAGTACTTCAGTCCGTATACTGTTTTTTAATCCTTTTAAATTTCCAGGGTGGTTTACGTAAATGCGATTCTTTAATCCCAAATCCAATTGATTGCAAGATATTCTATTGCTTCTCATCTATCAGTCCACCTATCTGGAAAAGATTGATCTGAAAATTTCCTAACTGGTTTGTTACAATGTGTAGGTATGCTATCTTATTGAAAAAACGTTCAGATTTGGGAAAAGGGCTCTAATTTCTGGAAGAATATCTGCAAGGAGTGCTAAATATTTTGCACAAGTTAATGTTCCTTCGATAAAAATGGTTCAATTAACTGATGGCCGATAATTCCAGCCTAAACATTTAATACATATTTCTGGATACTGTGTATAGAGTTCTTTCCTCCAATGAGGATTTGACCAGTATCGGCTGTTGTGTATGTTTACATTACCATTTGAACAAAATGCTGCCTCGTACGAAGACATGATGTTCTGAACGAAGTTCCCATCCCGTTTCATCTCTTCGCAAATCTTTTCACAAAATTCGAGCCTTCTGTCATAATCTTTGTCATTCAGTTCTTGCATATAGTGCAATGTGTAGGCATGATATTTGTTTTTCTGAAAATTTTTTTGACTGATCTTCTGGACATGTCATGTATTTGAGCAATCGGTTGTATTAATAGCTTGTGCCCGCCAGATTTAATGCGATTTCTCCAGGGTACTAGGTTCAGTAAATCTTGGGGTTTTTGTGACGCTCAAACATATTACTGAATAAATTACGAACGTTGTCATATAGGTAATCGTCGTAAATTTGGTGGTTCCTTATTTCTCTGACAAATATGCCATTGTTGCAAGTAGGAATTGTGACAATGATTCAAAACCATTTGACTTAAAAGCGTGGACATTGTTGATTATTCATGTTTATTACGTCTTCATCATAGAAGATTTTAAATTACATCATAATGTATGGCAAAATGGGATACGTAAGACTCCTCATTTCCAGCTTTGTATCAGCAGCGGTTTAGCTGTAATAGAACCGGTTTCAGACTTTATGGCGACGCTGTATATATATCAATATGAAAGGATTTGTTTGACGATACATGATTAAATTGTTATGGTATTTTCTTAATAAATAGCGCTGTTTTAAACAGTGATTAACCTTCACTTATTGTTAGTCAGATTATCTTAACATGATTGGTAATTGTGAATCAGAAATATTTTCTCATTGACATGACTGTTTCGTTAACATCTCTAAGAGCGTTTAGAGTTCGTTTAACATCAGGAATTTTTATATAAGTATCATAAAATTATGCATGTCTGGATTTAATCATATATGTATGTGTACTGTACAACACAAAAGAAAACGCATATACATACATACAGGGTGGCCCATTAGTGCGTGGAAGCTCGATTAATCCGACATTGTAAAAGATATTAAAAAACGTTATTGAAGAAATGTGTAGGTACTCTTAAGCTTCATATTTTAAAATTAGTTTACAATGTCGGATTAATCGAGCTTCCACGCACTAATGGGCCACCCTGTATGTATATGTAGGTACGTGTGGAAGAAGAGGTGCTGCAAATTGTAGCAATGTAAAGTTTGCCTCATGTTCATTTATACTACATTACTAAAATTTGTAATTTATGTCACGAGCTGAGATATTCTATAAATATTTAATTGCGGGAATTAACAGTATAATAAAGGATGAACAAATGTTTCATTCCAATAATGAAATGATTTTACATGCAACAGAATCTGACGCACCATTACTACTATATTATATCAAGGAAAATTTGAATGTCCAGTTATGGGTCATGTGGCGTGTACATGCCATACGTGTCAAAAAACGGACACTATGTGAAGTAGAATTTTTTTAATTTAAAATTAATGGTATATATTTAAGATTACATTGACCTTGAGGTACCAGATTAGAACCAAACAACTTAAACTTAAACAACATTATCTTTATTTTTCGTTGCTGTACGATTGTTCACGTTGTTATCGTTTGATATTTCACAATTAATGCATGACCATTACTGGAATCAAGTTACCCAAATTTAGTATTCTTTCTGTGAAACTTTTCGGTGTAGTTGGTGGATTTTATTACTAATTTAACAAAATATTGGCCAATTTGTGGTCAAAGACTATTGACAGGTGTTTATAGTGCTCTCCCAGTGAGCAATTTTCCATAGACAGTCTCTATTAGGTGAATGAAAATCGCAGAGAATCGTATCCCTTAGAAGAATCAGCTTTTTAATCATTCGCATTTGGATTAATTATGAATCTATAAGTAGACTTCGATATGCTGTTACATAAGATTTGTTTGATTAAAAGCTATTACGTCGTATTACAGATGTTCACTATGTTTTTTAACTTTATACGAAGAAAGACGTTATTCTCTAATTTGGATGTGACTCGATCGTGTTCTTCGAAGGTAGAGAAAAATTGGAGAATGGATCAGGCTGAATACGTGCAAACAACATTTGTGCTGATCGTTTCATTGTTTCTACAGTATTACGTAACCGATGAACAGTGTGCTATTTGGCCGATCTAGCTGGCCAATCAAAACGTGTTATAAAAAATTCTAGAATTTGCAATTTAGAAAGACATTATATGGAACTCACTCCGACACCATTTCTAGCAGATACTTAAGCTAAAATGCCTCTCGTTTCACTTCATTTGTGTGTAAGTAATACCCTAGTTTATTAATTTGCTGCGCACGCTTGGAGGTGAATAGTGAATATGGATGTGAGTTTTATAGTTTCTAGTTATAGATTGCAATGAAGCTGATAAGTGTACATTCATATTATATTTTTATCCTGTTTGAATTCTCCTTCATGTTTCATTAAATATCTACTTGAAACAGCTTTGGGAAACACGAGGCATTCTGAAATGTGTTAAGGTGTCTCCCGACTTCTTTCACTGCTCAGGTACCAAGAAAAATATCTCTACTTAATTTATTTGTACAACACCTGTGTCTTTTTGCGACTTTTTCAATTTTTTTTCGAAGAAATAATTCCGTTTCTTTATATATTAGGCACCTAAATAAATGTACTGTTATCAGGTCCTTTTTAATTTGTTGTAGGATTGTCAGTAGTTGTTATCATATCTCGTATACAGTTATTCAATCTTATTCAAGAACAAAATATACCAAACAAGGAATTGGAATTTATAGAAAATTATCTCCTGAATTATGATGAATATGAACATGAATAACTAATAGATATAAAACAGACATTTTTCTATGTTAGATTTGAATTTAAGAGAAGATGGGGTGTGTGACAGACGCTTAAAGGAACATATCTTAAGAAAAAGTGCTTATTGGTTAAAAAGGTATTTGAACTACCAAAAATGCTATAGATGTTTATGATACTATCCAAACATTTTGAAGCTTCAACTGAGAGAAATAAAAGAAAACAGAATGAACAATTGTGAAAAAAGGAGTGAAGGACCTAACTTATACAACATAAATGAAATTTGGAGAAGAAGATGCAAGAGGCCCAGCAAATGTACTGAAAGAAGTCACAGTAGAAGACAAGCTCCATCAAGATAGATTTTAACTGATCGATAATCACAGTGGTAAGGCTGTTGACTATTATTGTGGCAGAACGATATGAGCTAGCTTTCAATTCTCCGGAAAAACGGTGACATTTTTCTTTGAAAAAAAAAATTTAAATCCGATCCGTTGGGAGCAAAGTGATTAACAGACCAGCATTATAAAAGGCGGTATGATGCTGTCACAAAGTCATTTAAACACAATTATGCACACACAAAACTACACCGTGAGAGTTGCAGTAATAGCCACACAAATGATACTTATAGTTTACGGAGCTACCCATCACACATAAAAAACAAAGATGGAAAAGTATGGAATGCTACCACATTAACTATTTCTAGAATGTGTTACATTTGTGGAGCAACGAATAACATTTTAACGACTTAAAACAAGGTAATAAGAAACAAACATAATTTGGGTTGTCGATATTACATGCCAGGATCAGCCAAATAGCCCAGCTAGATCCGCCAAATACTATTTCGCCTATTATTTTATATATTTTTTTGTTTGATCACGTGCAATCTTTTTGTTGTTGTCATTTAATGATTCTATTTTTAGTACTACGTATATGTATTAGTTACACGTACAAAATATAGATTCCAAATAAACAGTCTGGTTATCTTTTTATCACGCAGTGTATTTTATTAAATATGTTGAGTAAGGATGGAAATGTGTTGGAGTAGTGGAATTTATTTAAAGCGCCTCGCAGGTACTAAATCAAGTAAGAAGTTACATATGTTTATCACAGTTCAACCTCTACTACTTCAAAATAACTTTGTTTATTAAAATCCTAACACGTAATTATTCCACTTATTCAAAACCATACTTTTTTACATACAATAGTTGTTGCGAGAAATATGTTCATTGTTTTTAAACAGAACTGTTTCCAGTTGCTTTGTAAAACCCGTAAAATATAAGTTTATGGATTTTATTATACTGTACGTTTCAGGTTAGCTATGATGAAGTTGCGGTATTAGTTTATAGCGAAACTTTTCCGCACGTGAATCAGATATTTTCAATAAGGTAAAGAAAAATAAGATTGCATTTTGCCACTCGGAAACCTAACTTGGTAATGAAATACGTGCAGTGCAATTGCGTTTCATAGGAAATGCTTCTGCATGCCAATGATAAAAGAATTTAATTGCATATAATTATTTATAAAAATTATCAATCGTTGACACAAGTGATTTTTATACTGCACACGATACAAATACATAGAGCAAATACACATTTTCTTGATGGTTTGAGTTGTTTCGACAGCCAATCTAATTTCAATTTTTTTTGTGAATGTGTTAATGTTTGGCGCTGTAACAAAGATTAAGATCCTTAATCATTCACATTTGGGCTAACTATGAATCTAGCTGGTGATATTTCGTAGTTAATTTGATATTATACAAGAAATGAAATTTTTAAGTTGCTTATTATTTTAAAAGAATTGAAACACGCAAGTCAATAGTTCGAAAGCTATCAAATGTGTTGCTACTTTATCTGGCGTTTTGGATTCGTAGAAGATTGTTTTGTATATTTATCTTATTTGACCCTGTAAAGAAATCGTTGAATCTAGACAGAAAGCTATAACCTTTCAAACGTCATGTATTTATTCGTAATTAGGATTGTTTATGAAAAATATTTCTAATTATTTTATTATGTCTTCCATTCTGATTCTATTTCAAAGGAATATTTTTTCACCTGAGAGTTTATGGAGGATATAGCAAAGTTTACAAAAAACGGCTTCTACAACTAATACTTTGTAGTTAGAATAGAATACCAAAATTTACTTAGAGGCGTAATTTAGTATTCATCGCTAGCAGAATATTTATTATACTGATTTGCATTAATTGCAGTTTTCATATGGAAACAGTTGCTTTTGTTCCTCGAGACAAATTGTAGATATTAGTTGGAATAAATAATCGGTTGAAGTCGAGGAAAGTTGTGCGGGCTAAATGAAAGTCATTGTTCATCATAATGGTAGGTACACGGACAAGTAGTTGCTTATGGTAATGAACGCTACGGTATGTTGGTAAGTGTTAGATGGATAAAGGTTAATTTTTAACTCGCAAAACAAGAAGTATATACAATTTTCATTTTTGTCGATATGTGTTATCACTACGATCTGTGGAACTAAAGGCCAAGCCACGCAAATTCTTTGAAACGTTATAATTTACAATAATTGTAACGTCATGTATTATTCGCAAAGATACAATCAATAAAATATAAACTTGCATGCTACTAGCAAGAAAGGAAATTAAGTTAGTGCTTATAATATAATTTGCAATTCGTTCATGTTCGCACTGTCAAGTGTTCTGCCTAAGTACATGTTAGCTTAGCTCAAATTTGTGGTTAGATTGTTATAAAACCGTCCTTTTTCTTCTATTTATGGCTTTAATTCTCTTTAAATCTCAATTATACTTACGTATAGGTCAAGCGTATCGGAATCCTTCTCATTCATATGATTCTTTGATTTTGGATATAGTTTTAAATTTTTCAAAATTTGTGAATTGAAAACTTTTTAGTTTGTGAAATTTTTATTTTGTTTCACAACGAACGAAATGTTCGCGCGAAACCACAAGTGATAGACAATATACCATCAGTGTTACTGTTGTAAGGTGTGAAGATTCCGAAGAAAATAACCAGGACTATAATTATTGATTACTACCAGTCGGAGAAACACCTGTGAATCTTGGTGCATTTGATATTACGTGCAATTATTAAGCTTGCAACAGCATTAGGAAGTACATCTTCAACGAAAAGTTGACATTCGAAGAGGTGACTCATCACAGAGATCAAGCAAATTTTTAAATATGGTGGAAATCTGAGGAGTTGTAATAATAAAAAAAATAGAAAAGTTCTTTAGTTGCAGTGTAGATATCATGAATGATCACTTTATTAAACTTAAAAAAACATAAATTATGATGCAAAATTATTAAGTCGATGAGGAAAAGAATTAAGCCACATGTTTATTAATTTAAAAAGTATTGCAGAGTTAATTGACGAAAAGATGATACAAAATAAAAGTCCAACTAATTGAGAAAACGATTTGATAATTTATCTATTAAAAATGTGAATTTATGTTTCTTGAACGCTGTTTTAAGAATATATAAGTGAACATTTCGTTACTAACTTCAGAATCCTTGAAACTGATTTCCACTTGACCTACTAGCATACATCAGTAACCTGTATAAAATGAAGATTCACCGCTTATCAGAAAAGATTACTCTTTGTGGTGACCTTATTAAGCGATAAAATCTTAAATGAATGATAGGCTCTTATGACATTGAACTAAAATGTGTGATCTAAAGCAAATTAAACAAAAATTAAGTAATACTAATTACTTTAGCACTTAGATAATGTTCTTTATTTAGAAATGTCACCGAATTTAGACTTCACTTTGGATGAAAAACAAGATCTGTAACAGAATGTGCCCAAGATTTTCTAGCCAGAGGTGTATATAAATTCTATTCGTGATTAAAATTGTTGCAGAAATATATGCGTTGATCGTTTCGTTCAACGTGCTCTTTAAGAAAAGCAAGTTCCCAAATTTATTCGAGGAAAAAGTGTTTAGCTTACTATGGTAAAGTAAAAAGCACGCGATGGCAGGAAACTATTAGTGAACAACGAGAGGATCTAGTGCAGTGGCCCCGACTATAGGTCATTGTTTTTAGCTGGTTCATGCAATGCTAAAAGGTAATAAATTGTATGATATTGCCACAAAGCACGGTATCGGAATAGGTGATTAACACGTGGTATACATAGAGAAGATATACTAAATACCGATAGAGTATTATTGAAAGAAATACCTGAACATAAAGCAATACCTTGCAATTACCAAATCCATGTTATTTAATACGCCGTGTAAATCCAATGGCAATGAGAAATAAAGTTTTGATATTATCATCGATAAAGAGGAAGATTTATTCAATTTATTTTGAATATTTCTATTATGAACAAATGGGAGACACCGATGAATCTTTAATTGATCTGCGTTATCACGCAGAGCTAGTGTTAGATTATATTATGCTTTCGGATATTTGACGAAGGGTAAACGACCTGATATTTTTATTCAGCGCATTTAGTAGTTTATCTGCGAAATGTTAGCACTCCTTGTGTAAGGATATTATTATTGTGATGCTATCTTAGTTAAATATAAGAAAGTAGTATTGGTACAAAGATTGGTGTTGTAATAATAATCTTCAACTTGATAAAAACAACAATGAATACTTGTTGAAATTTTGCTTCTACTACTGCATATCATACTAATAAAAATTAGCGAGTGTTTGTTCCCACACTATTATTATTAATTTAATATACTACTACTATATAAATTTATATATATTATTAAGTTTAATATAAACGTTTAATTTACTTGCATATTTTAAAGTATTACAACTAATTTGAAATCTATAAGCTGTTCTTTATATATGCAGTTAAAGCTAATTTTATACCATTTGTTTCGATTGAAATAAGATTCAGATCATATTAGACAAGCAGGCAGTGACGGATGTATTTGTCGAGGAAATTTAAAAATTATTTGCGTACAATAAAAGGTTTAGGTATAATTTGTAATATTAATGTGAAAATATTACGTACTTATGTTACATATAAAGTGTGCATCTACCTATTGTCAAGTATACGCCTATGGAAAGTATTCAACAAGAAATATACAAACTGGTCCATGAGTAACGTATATTCAGAAATATATGTATAGTTTCCTATTGTAAACGAAACACAGTATAATTGTAGGATGTACCAAAAAGCCTTCTACATAATTTTTTTAACAAAACTGGTTCGCAAAGGTTTCGCATAAATTGAACAGCAATAATTTATAAGGATATAATGGATAAGTACTTTCATGTCATAATATAGATATATTAAGTGTTTAATTAAGAATAAATAATACAACAGAAAAACAGCAACAGAAAACAAACCAAATTAAAAATCGAGAGAACTCGAGAGTTTTTTTTTCGTTGCTGTGCAATTTATAGTATTTATACTATTTTTAAGTGGTCATGAGAAACTGTTGGAAATTATTTTAAGTTCCAGCTTTCACTGATAGGGGGGTGTAACTTTATATGTTTAAATCTAACATTTCGATTATCTCAGGAAATCACCGAATGAGCTATAACTTTGATATCATCAGTTGAAAGCCCGTTATCATTATCTTTAGTGACATTTTTTCGTATCTGTCATAATAAGAGGGAAGACCATATATTTGTCAACGTTTAAAGTTTAATATTTCCGTTACTATTCAACTTATCTGAATAATCCTGGACCCGTTTGAAATGGAATTGTGTGGACTTTAAACAGCGTTTATACAGACATGTATGCTGTGTCCATTAGTTTCAAATTGATAAACTAAGGGTCGCTTTTTTCGGCGATAACTTATTTTTACGATTTCCTTTAAAAAATTAAATGGAACGTTACTATTGCATTAATGAGTAGTTTTAAGTGACCTATATTTTACTGAAAACCGCACCTCAATATCTTTATCCGTTTTCAAATTATCGCAAAAAAGTAAAAAGCTAGGATAAAACAATAAATATAATCATTAATATAATCAAGTTAACTGTAAGAGAAAAACAAAATTACGTAACCATGGAAATTAGAACCGAATAAGCTCACTTATTCAACTGAATTCATTTAACGAGGATGACACTGTTCTATTATTTTTTCCTCGAAATGTGACTAAAATGGAACGAGTTTTTACCGATGACACGAATGTTTGTACCTGCTGAAAAATACTGTAATCATTAAGGGCACTTAGCAGCAAGGTCGGAAAAGTACTTACGTACACTACGATTAACTAAATGCAAATAACGAGAACAATAGCTGAGAATTGCCATTTAATAAGCACATCTGCGGTTTGGTCTTTGCGATATTTACAAGTTGTGCACAGAATATGAGAAATTATGCGGTCATGCTAATAATCGCAATGAGAAGGTTAGGCATCAAAGATGTAGGTATGCCGTTACTAAATAGTACGGAGATTTTTGTGGGGTTTTAAATACTACGAAGTGCAATATGTGCACGTCTACTAATTATACATAAAACAATGAATATATTTATATTATGACCTGTAAATACTTATCTTTCAATTTCTCAAGTATTTCCACTTTTAAGTCAATCAAATAGCATATACATAAAACAATAAGAAATGGGTAACACATTTATAATTTTTTATATGGTAACTTTTACGACAAATCTGAAGACTATTATATATTTATTTATGTGTTTACCATATATACACACTGCAACAAGAAAAAGTTTCATAGTCAAAGTTAAAATTAGGATAACAATACAATTATACAATATCATTTTTTTTAAGGATGGAGGTTTCATTTGGGTCTATTAACAGTCAATAGTCTCAACATTTTTCAATTATTATTATTGTTTGTTCTAACACCGTCTAATATTAGAGTTACTAAACTTCTTTCTTCAGTGTTTAATACTAATTTATGCACATAAAACTAGGATATCATTTGTATTAGGACTGTTTCACAATTTGGAGAACAGCTCTGTTCGATCGTTACTCGTGACCTCAGTAATACAGTAGTATTCTCGGGGTACAGCGCAACATAGTTGGTAATATTAATTGGTAAATCATTAATAAATTATACAAGTACCAATGGCTCCAAAACAGAACTCGGCAAAACCCTTACAGCATTGTTTTCAATCTACCCATTTGACCTATTCTATTTGAACTAAACAAGTTGCCTATATTGATTCAAATAAACATTGTAAATACATTACCGCCAATGAAATAGAAATTTAATTTATTTGACATACACGTTTGATTAGAAAAAAATAGGTTCTATACTATTCTATTATAGTTCACTGAAGCTAATTTGCTGAGAATACCGCTAATGCATTTATTACAATATCATACCGTCCTAAAAGTGATACAAAAAATTTCTGAAAAGTGACAATATCAAATGGAACATGGCTTATTGTTGAACTTGTACTTGTATACCTAAGAAAATTTTCAGAAACTACATTTAGTCGAAAATTATGTTCAAATAGATAGTATTCCAACTATCAAAATTCCAAACAGGCACTCGATTAAGTTATCCACATGTTCGTGGTTCTTATGGTTAGAAACTAAAAATCTTATACTGTATGAGCAACTAAATTTATCCTCTAGCAAATCATGAAATTATTTTTTAAAACTATCATGTTGGTAGTCATAAATTAAATACATCTGTCATTATGTATGTTGTATTGACTTATTGAAATTTAAAAATGTTTATAACAAATCATAAAATTTTCCGTATAGAATCATACTTTAGAAATAGAGTAAAATCAGAAAATAAAGAATGGTTGTACTCTTTGCCGTCATGTATAGAAGAATTTGAGGCAGAAGACAGTTGGCGGCAATTCATTGAAGAAACAGTAGCAAAATTCCGTAAAACACGGTCTCTGTCCCCATAACCAGGTAGTAGTTGCGAATTAAAACGCACAATTGAAACCTGCACAAACCACATATAACTGATCTAAGATAAGCTGCACTGTTTACATCTTACATGCTAAGTGGCACTAACGCCACAGAATAAGTTTTTTTACTGTTTTTAAACTTATAGTGGCAACTTAAATTTAAAGAAGAAAAATGTCATCATCCTCTAGGGTCTAGAGGGTAGAAATATTGAATCATAAGGAATACTTTACACAGGCTAGTGAAAAGTCTCTGAATAAGATATTTTTTTCGAAACGAATTAACTTATAATTGTGACATTATATGGCGACGGGATTGTATTCTGTATTTTGTCGAACTTTATGTGGCACCAGCGTTTAACGTCCACCGCCATCTTCATTTTTTAAACAGGAACTTAACTAAAGTTAAAGCAAAAGAAATAGTATAAACAATGAAAAAATATCAAAAACAGCATTGTTTATGTATCAAGTGGCAGAATAAATGTAGTTTTAATTGTATTTGACAGTTCCAGTGGTTAAAGTAAATTAACAATAGTGGCAAATTTATCAGAGCAAAAAGGAATGCAGATACAAATGTTAATGTATGTAGTAATAAAAAAATGCACTTATGTAGAAGTAAATCATCTTTTCAATTACTTAAATCCTCAACACCCTCTTATAAGTCAAATTAAATTTAATGAAACTGGTAAAAAAAAAGAACGAAACGTTTTACCAGATGTCCAAGAGAACCCTAAAACATCTACATACGGACTATCAATAAATCATGGTATTACCTAGAAGTCTATACAAAATATTTTGCATAAAAGTGATATCGAAGGCTTCCACGATCCAAGTGTCTGTTATGAGGGCTTCCGGGTTTTGACCGCGTTATAGTAAAAATATACAAAAATAAAATAAAAGCAAAAATTATAAAAAAAAAAATACAAAATATATACAAAAACTTACGAATACTCGACGTTTCGCTACTAATGTAAGTAGCTCCTTCAGGAGCAAAAACCTTCTGATGAGAAGGTAGGTGTGCTAAACGCTGACATCACATAAATTTGGTATGTTCTAAAAATGTAGAATGTAGTGCCATTCATCTACTATTCCATAATTATAGGTAAGTTCATTCGCAAAAAAAATACCTGCCAGACTTTTTCGCTACCCTTTATATAGAAAAAGGCTTCGTTCACGTGGGTTATAGGATTTGCACAGCTTTTATCATTTTAATCCAATTTATATGTTGTCACGTTCAGTATTTATGTATAAATCCAAAAACTATATAAACAGTGTGTACAATAAAAATATTATTTCTTATACAAACTTTGCAAGAGGACTAATACTAAGTTTCAAGTAAATTCGACCATAAAAATACTGCTTTCCATGCAAACTTTACCATCTCCTTTCGGTTGCGTGAAGTTATCCACACTTTTCCAGCCACACTTCTATCGTAACGAAAGTTGGAATGAAGTAGTAATTCCAATATAACATATACGATCGTGGTTTTCTTATAAATTTTACAATACATGTTCTACAATCCACAATATATTAACCGAATTCTCTCTGGTGGAAGCTATTTGATATATCTAACAGCGAAATTTAATTGGCTCGTCGTTTGTGGCCTTCAGAATAAAGAAAAATCGAAAAACCGCGGATGGGATAATTAAAACGTCGTGATTCTCTTATTAATTCGAGTGCCTCGACACCGACCATAGGTCATATTTTGGCATGATGGTCTCGTACCATACCAACCATCAAATTCATTTGGCTGGCCGTTTACGACCTTCAAAAGTAATAAAAATCGAAAAACCGTGGCTGGGATAATTAAAACGTCGTAATTCTCTTATTAATTCGAGTGCCTCGACACCGACCATAGGTCATATTTTGGCATGATGGTCTCGTACCATACCAACCAGTAAATTCATTTGGCTGGCCGTTTACGACCTTCAAAAGTAATAAAAATCGAAAAACCGTGGCTGGGATAATTAAAACGTCGTGACGCTCTTATTAATGCGAGTGCCTCGATACCGACCATAGCTCATATTTTGGCATCATGGTCTTGTACCATACCAACCATCGAATTCATTTGGCTGGCCGTTTACGACCTTCAAAAGTAATAAAAATCGAAAAACCGTGGCTGGGATAATTAAAACGTCGTGATGCTCTTATTAATTCGAGTGCCTCGACACCGACCATAGGTCATATTTCGGCATGATGGTCTTGTACCATACCAACCATCGAATTCATTTGGCTGGCCGTTTACGGACCTTCAAAAGTAATAAAAATCGAAGAAACCGTGGCTGGGATAATTAAAACGTTGTGATGCTCTTATTAATTCGAGTGCCTCGACACCGACCATAGGTCGTATTTTGGCATGATGGTCTCGTACCATACCATCCATCAAATTCATTTGGCTGGCCGTTTACGACCTTCAAAAGTAATAAAAATCGAAAAACCGTGGCTGGGATAATTAAAACGTCGTGATGCTCTTATTAATTCGAGTGCCTCGACACCGACCATAGGTCATATTTTGGCATGATGGTCTTGTACCATACCAACCATGGAATTCATTTGGCTGGCCGTTTACGACCTTCAAAAGTAATAAAAATCGAAAAACCGTGGCTGGGATAATTAAAACGTCGTGATGCTCTTATTAATTCGAGTGCCTCGACACCGACCATAGGTCATATTTTGGCATGATGGTCTTGTACCATACCAACCATCGAATTCATTTGGCTGGCCGTTTACGGACCTTCAAAAGTAATAAAAATCGAAGAAACCGTGGCTGGGATAATTAAAACGTTGTGATGCTCTTATTAATTCGAGTGCATCGACACCGACCATAGGTCGTATTTTGGCATGATGGTCTCGTACCATACCATCCATCAAATTCATTTGGCTGGCCGTTTACGACCTTCAAAAGTAATAAAAATCGAAAAACCGTGGCTGGGATAATTAAAACGTCGTGATGCTCTTATTAATTCGAGTGCCTCGACACCGACCATAGGTCATATTTTGGCATGATGGTCTTGTACCATACCAACCATCGAATTCATTTGGCTGGCCGTTTACGGACCTTCAAAAGTAATAAAAATCGAAGAAACCGTGGCTGGGATAATTAAAACGTTGTGATGCTCTTATTAATGCGAGTGCCTCGACACCGACCATAGCTCATATTTTGGCATCATGGTCTTGTACCATACCAACCATCGAATTCATTTGGCTGGCCGTTTACGACCTTCAAAAGTAATAAAAATCGAAAAACCGTGGCTGGGATAATTAAAACGTCGTGATTCTCTTATTAATTCGAGTGCCTCGACACCGACCATAGGTTATATTTTGGCATGATGGTCTTGTACCATACCAACCATCGAATTCATTTGGCTGGCCGTTTACGGACCTTCAAAAGTAATAAAAATCGAAAAAACCGTGGCTGGGATAATTAAAACGTTGTGATGCTCTTATTAATTCGAGTGCCTCGACACCGACCATAGGTCGTATTTTGGCATGATGGTCTCGTACCATACCATCCATCAAATTCATTTGGCCGGCCGTTTACGACCTTCAAAAGTAATAAAAATCGAAAAACCGTGGCTGGGATAATTAAAACGTCGTGATGCTCTTATTAATTCGAGTGCCTCGACACCGACCATAGGTCATATTTTGGCATCATGGTCTTGTACCATACCAACCATCGAATTCATTTGGCTGGCCGTTTATGACCTTCAAAAGTAATAAAAATCGAAAAACCGTGGATGGGATAATTAAAACGTCGTGATGTTCTTATTAATTCGAGTGCCTCGACACCGACCATAGGTCATATTTTGGCATGATGGTCTTGTACCATACCAACCATCGAATTCATTTGGCTGGCTGTTTACGACCTTCAAAAGTAATAAAAATCGAAGAAACCGTGGCTGGGATAATTAAAACGTCGTGTTGCTCTTATTAATTCGAGTGCCTCGACACCGACCATAGGTCGTATTTTGGCATGATGGTCTCGTACCATACCATCCATCAAATTCATTTGGCTGGCCGTTTACGACCTTCAAAAGTAATAAAAATCGAAAAACCGTGGCTGGGATAATTAAAACGTCGTGATGCTCTTATTAATTCGAGTGCCTCGACACCGACCATAGGTCGTATTTTGGCATGATGGTCTCGTACCATACCATCCATCAAATTCATTTGGCTGGCCGTTTACGACCTTCAAAAGTAATAAAAATCGAAAAACTGTGGATGGGATTATTAAAACGTCGTGATGCTCTTATTTATTCGAGTGCCTCGACACCGACCATAGGTCATATTTTGGCATCATGGTCGCGCCACGGTTTTTTGATTTTTATTTTGGCTGGCCGATTACGACCTTCCAAATAAAATTCGATGGTTGGTATGGTACGAGACCATGATGTCAAAATATGACTCTATGGTCGGTGTCGACACCGAATTAATGGCATCACATGACGTTTTAATTATCCCATCCGTCGGTTTTTCGATTTTTATTACTTTTGAAGGTCGTAGACTTCAGCCAAATGAATTTGATGGTTGGGATGGTACGACCTCATGATGCCTTATGTCCTATGGTCGGTGTCGACACCGAATAGGTAATAGCATCATGATGGTTTAATAATACCATCCACAGTTTTTCATTTTTATTACTTTTGACCTTCGTAAAAGTAATAAAAATCGAGAAACCGTGGCTGGGATAATTAAAACGTTGTGATGCACTTATTAATTCGAGTGCCTCGACACCGACCATAGGTCGTATTTTGGCATGATGGTCTCGTACCATATCAACCATCAAATTCATTTGGCTGGCCGTTTACGACCTTCAAAAGTAATAAAAATCGAAAAACTGTGGATGGGATTATTAAAACGTCGTGTTGCTCTTATTAATTCGAGTGTCTCGACACCGACCATAGGTCGTATTTTGGCATGATGGTCTCGTACCATATCAACCATCAAATTCATTTGGCTGGCCGTTTACGACCTTCAAAAGTAATAAAAATCGAAAAACTGTGGATGGGATCATTAAAACGTCGTGATTCTCTTATTAATTCGAGTGCCTCGACACCGACCATAGGTCATATTTTGGCATGATGGTCTCGTACCATACCAACCATCAAATTCATTTGGCTGGCCGTTTACGACCTTCAAAAGTAATAAAAATCGAAAAACCGTGGCTGGGATAATTGAAACGTTGTGATGCTCTTATTAACTCGAGTGCCTCGACACCGACCATAGGTCATATTTTGGCATCATGATCTCCTACAATACAAGCTATCAAATTCATTTGGCTGGCCGTTTACGACCTTCAAAAGTAATAAAAATCGAAAAAACCCTGGCTGGGAAAATTAAAACGTCGTGATGCTCTTATTTATTCGAGTGCCTCGACACCGACCATAGGTCATATTTTGGCATCATGGTCGCGCCAAAATATGACCTATGGTCGGTGTCGAGGCACTTTCGAATTAATAAGTGCATCACCGTTTTAATAATCCCATTCACGGTTTTCGATTTTTATTTATTCGAGTTGAACCGACCATAGGTAAATAATTTTGATCATGGTAATTACGAGACCATCATGCCAAAATACGACCTATGGTCGGTGTCGAGGCACTCAATTAATAAGTGCATCACAACGTTTTAATTATCCCAGCCACGGTTTTTCGATTTTATTACTTTTGAGGTCGTAAACGGCCAGCCAAATAATTTGGTGGTTGGTATGGTACGAGACCATCATGCCAAAATATAACCTATGGTCAGTGTCG
Source organism: Holotrichia oblita (assembly GCA_023690525.1). Lineage (NCBI taxonomy): Eukaryota > Metazoa > Arthropoda > Insecta > Coleoptera > Scarabaeidae > Holotrichia > Holotrichia oblita. The sequence continues at coordinate 66,542,317 of CM043018.1, forward strand.
AGGCACTCAATTAATAAGGTCCACGACGTTTTTTTTTAATGATCCCATCCACAGTTTTTCGATTTTATTACTTTTTGAAGGTCGTAAACAACCGGTAAATAATTTGATGGTTGATATGGTACGAGACCATCATGCCAAAATACGACCTATGGTCGGTGTCAGACACTCGAATTAATAAGAGCAACACGACGTTTTAATAATCCCATCCACAGTTTTCGATTTTTATTACTTTTGAAGGTCGTAAACACCGACCAAATGAATATGGTGGTATGGTACGAGACCATCATGCCAAATATGACCTATGGTCGGTGTCGAGGCACTCGAATTAATAAGAGATCAAACGTTTTAATTATCCCAGCCACGGTTTTTCGATTTTTATTACTTTTGAAGGTCGTAAACACCAGCCAAATGAATTCGTGGTTGGTATTTACGAGACCATCATGCCAAAATATGACCTATGGTCGGTGTCGAGGCACTCGAATTAATAAGAGCATCACGACGTTTTAATTATCCCAGCCACGGTTTTTCGATTTTTATTACTTTTGAAGGTCGTAAACGGCCAGCCAAATGAATTCGATGGTTGGTATGGTACGAGACCATGATGCCAAAATATGACCTATGGTCGGTGTCGAGGCACTCGAATTAATAAGAGCATCACGACGTTTTAATTATCCCATCCACGGTTTTTCGATTTTTATTACTTTTGAAGGTCGTAAACGGCCAGCCAAATGAATTCGATGGTTGGTATGGTACAAGACCATGATAAAATATGAGCTATGGTCGGTTGTCGAGGCGCTCGAATTAATAAGAGCATCACGACGTTTTAATTATCCCATCCATGGTTTTCGATTTTTATTACTTTTTGAAGGTCGTGAGCAGCCAGCCAAATGAATTTGATGGTTGGTATGGTACGAGACCATGATGCCAAAATATGTCCTATGGTCGGTGTCGAGGCACTCGAATTAATAAGAGCAACACGACGTTTTTAATTATCCCAGCCACGGTTTTTTCGATTTTTATTACTTTTGAAGGTCGTAAACGGCCAGCCAAATGAATTTGATGGTTGGTATGGTACGAGACCATCATGCCAAAATACGACCTATGGTCGGTGTCGAGGCACTCGAATTAATAAGTGCATCACAACGTTTTAATTATCCCAGCCACGGTTTTTCGATTTTTATTACTTTTGAAGGTCGTAAACGGCCAGCCAAATGAATTCGATGGTTGGTGTGGTACGAGACCAGCATGCCAAAATATGACCTATGGTCGGTGTCGGACACTCGAATTAATAAGAGCATCACGACGTTTTAATTATCCCAGCCACGGTTTTTCGATTTTTATTACTTTTGAAGGTCGTAAACGGCCAGCCAAATGAATTTACTGGTTGGTATGGTACGAGACCATCATGCCAAAATATGACCTATGGTCAGTGTCGTGGCACTCGAATTAATAAAGAGAATTACGACGTTTTAATTATCCCAGCCACGGTTTTTTCGATTTTTATTACTTTTGAAGGTCGTAAACGGCCAGCCAAATGAATTCGATGGTTGGTATGGTACGAGACCAGCATGCCAAAATACGACCTATGGTCGGTGTCGTGGCACTCGAATTAATAAGAGAATTACGACGTTTTAATTATCCCAGCCACGATTTTTCGATTTTATTACTTTTGAAGGTCGTAAACGGCCAGCCAAATGAATTTGGTGGTTGGTACTGGTACGAGACCATCATGCCAAAATATAACCTATGGTCGGTGTCGAGGCACTCGAATTAATAAGAGAATCACGACGTTTAATGATCCCATCCACAGTTTTTCGATTTTTTATTACTTTTTGAAGGTCGTAAACGGCCAGCCAAATGAATTGATGGTTGATATGGTACGAGACCATCATGCCAAAATACGGCCTATGGTCGGTGTCGAGGCACTCCGAATTAATAAGAGCAACACGACGTTTTAATAATCCCATCCACAGTTTTTCGATTTTATTACTTTTGAAGGTCGTAAACGGCCAGCCAAATGAATTTGATGGTTGATATGGTACGAGACCATCATGCCAAAATACGACCTATGGTCGGTGTCGAAACACTCAATTAATAAGAGCAACACGACGTTTTAATAATCCCATCCACAGTTTTTCGATTTTTATTACTTTTGAAGGTCGTAAACGGCCAGCCAAATGAATTTGATGGTTGATATGGTACGAGACCATCATGCCAAAATACGACCTATGGTCGGTGTCGAGGCACTCAAATTAATAAGTGCATCACAACGTTTTAATTATCCCAGCCACGGTTTCTCGATTTTTATTACTTTTGAAGGTCGTAAACGGCCAGCCAAATGAGTTTGGTGGTTGGTATGGTACGAGACCATCATGCCAAAATATAACCTATGGTCGGTGTCGAGGCACTCGAATTAATAAGAGCATCACGACGTTTTAATTATCCCAGCCACGGTTTTTCGATTTTTATTACTTTTGAAGGTCGTAAACGGCCAGCCAAATGAATTCGATGGTTGGTATGGTACGAGACCATCATGCCAAAATATAACCTATGGTCGGTGTCGAGGCACTCGAATTAATAAGAGAATCACGACGTTTTAATAATCCCATCCACAGTTTTTCGATTTTTATTACTTTTGAAGGTCGTAATCGGCCAGCCAAATGAATTCGATGGTTGGTATGGTACAAGACCATGATGCCAAAATATGAGCTATGGTCGGTGTCGAGGCACTCGAATTAATAAGAGCATCACGACGTTTTAATTATCCCATCCATGGTTTTTCGATTTTTATTACTTTTGAAGGTCGTAGACGGCCAGCCAAATGAATTTGATGGTTGGTATGGTACGAGACCATGATGCCAAAATATGTCCTATGGTCGGTGTCGAGGCACTCGAATTAATAAGAGCAACACGACGTTTTAATTATCCCAGCCACGGTTTTTCGATTTTTATTACTTTTGAAGGTCGTAAACGGCCAGCCAAATGAATTTGATGGTTGGTATGGTACGAGACCATCATGCCAAAATACGACCTATGGTCGGTGTCGAGGCACTCGAATTAATAAGTGCATCACAACGTTTTAATTATCCCAGCCACGGTTTTTCGATTTTTATTACTTTTGAAGGTCGTAAACGGCCAGCCAAATGAATTCGATGGTTGGTGTGGTACGAGACCAGCATGCCAAAATATGACCTATGGTCGGTGTCGAGGCACTCGAATTAATAAGAGCATCACGACGTTTTAATTATCCCAGCCACGGTTTTTCGATTTTTATTACTTTTGAAGGTCGTAAACGGCCAGCCAAATGAATTTACTGGTTGGTATGGTACGAGACCATCATGCCAAAATATGACCTATGGTCGGTGTCGTGGCACTCGAATTAATAAGAGAATTACGACGTTTTAATTATCCCAGCCACGGTTTTTCGATTTTTATTACTTTTGAAGGTCGTAAACGGCCAGCCAAATGAATTCGATGGTTGGTATGGTACGAGACCAGCATGCCAAAATACGACCTATGGTCGGTGTCGTGGCACTCGAATTAATAAGAGCCTCACGACGTTTTAATTATCCCAGCCACGGTTTTTCGATTTTTATTACTTTTGAAGGTCGTAAACGGCCAGCCAAATGAATTCGATGGTTGGTATGGTACGAGACCAGCATGCCAAAATATGACCTATGGTCGGTGTCGAGGCACTCGAATTAATAAGTGCAACACGACGTTTTAATTATCCCAGCCACGGTTTTTCGATTTTTATTACTTTTGAAGGTCGTAAACGGCCAGCCAAATGAATTCGATGGTTGGTATGGTACAAGACCATCATGCCAAAATATGACCTATGGTCGGTGTCGAGGCACTCGAATTAATAAGAGCAACACGACGTTTTAATTATCCCAGCCACGGTTTTTCGATTTTTATTACTTTTGAAGGTCGCAAACGGCCAGCCAAATGAATTTGATGGTTGGTATGGTACGAGACCATCATGCCAAAAATACGACCTATGGTCGGTGTCGAGGCACTCGAATTAATAAGTGCATCACGACGTTTTAATAATCCCATTCACGGTTTTTCGATTTTTTATTACTTTTGAAGGTCGTAAACGGCCAGCCAAATGAATTCGATGGTTGGTATGGTACGAGACCATGATGTCAAAATATGACCTATGGTCGGTGTCGAGGCACTCGAATTAATAAGAGCATCACAACGTTTTAATTATCCCATCCACGGTTTTTCGATTTTTATTACTTTTGAAGATCGTAGACGGCCAGCCAAATGAATTCGATGGTTGGTATGGTACGAGACCATGATGCCAAAATATGACATATAGTCGGTGTCGAGGCACTCGAATTAATAAGTGCATCACAACGTTTTAATTATCCCAGCCACGGTTTTTCGATTTTTATTACTTTTGAAGGTCGTAAACGGCCAGCCAAATGAATTCGATGGTTGGTATGGTACAAGACCATGATGCCAAAATATGAGCTATGGTCGGTGTCGAGGCACTCGAATTAATAAGAGCATCACGACGTTTTAATTATCCCATCCATGGTTTTTTCGATTTTTATTACTTTTGAAGGTCGTAGACGGCCAGCCAAATGAATTTGATGGTTGGTATGGTACGAGACCATGATGCCAAAATATGTCCTATGGTCGGTGTCGAGGCACTCGAATTAATAAGAGCAACACGACGTTTTAATTATCCCAGCCACGGTTTTTCGATTTTTATTACTTTTGAAGGTCGTAAACGGCCAGCCAAATGAATTTGATGGTTGGTATGGTACGAGACCATCATGCCAAAATACGACCTATGGTCGGTGTCGAGGCACTCGAATTAATAAGTGCATCACAACGTTTTAATTATCCCAGCCACGGTTTTTCGATTTTTATTACTTTTGAAGGTCGTAAACGGCCAGCCAAATGAATTCGATGGTTGGTGTGGTACGAGACCAGCATGCCAAAATATGACCTATGGTCGGTGTCGAGGCACTCGAATTAATAAGAGCATCACGACGTTTTAATTATCCCAGCCACGGTTTTTCGATTTTTATTACTTTTGAAGGTCGTAAACGGCCAGCCAAATGAATTTACTGGTTGGTATGGTACGAGACCATCATGCCAAAATATGACCTATGGTCGGTGTCGTGGCACTCGAATTAATAAGAGAATTACGACGTTTTAATTATCCCAGCCACAGTTTTTCGATTTTTATTACTTTTGAAGGTCGTAAACGGCCAGCCAAATGAATTCGATGGTTGGTATGGTACAAGACCATGATGCCAAAATATGAGCTATGGTCGGTGTCGAGGCACTCGCATTAATAAGAGCGTCACGACGTTTTAATTATCCCAGCCACGGTTTTTCGATTTTTATTACCTTTGAAGGTCGTAAACGGCCAGCCAAATGAATTTACTGGTTGGTATGGTACGAGACCATCATGCCAAAATATGACCTATGGTCGGTGTCGAGGCACTCGAATTAATAAGAGAATTACGACGTTTTAATTATCCCAGCCACGATTTTTCGATTTTTATTACTTTTGAAGGTCGTAAACGGCCAGCCAAATGAATTTGATGGTTGGTATGGTACGAGACCATCATGCCAAAATATGACCTATGGTCGGTGTCGAGGCACTCGAATTAATAAGAGAATCACGACGTTTTAATTATCCCATCCGCGGTTTTTCGATTTTTCTTTATTCTGAAGGCCACAAACGACGAGCCAATTAAATTTCGTTGTTAGATATATCAAATAGCTTCCACCAGAGAGAATTCGGTTAATATATTGTGAATTGTAGAGCATGTATTGTAAAATTTATAAGAAAACCACCATCGTATATGTTATATTGGAATTACTACTTCATTCCAACTTTCGTTACGATAGAAGTGTGGCTGGAAAAGTGTGGATAACTTCACGCAACCGCTCTTAGATACTTATCATTGCCTCCTGGCAACCCAAATACATACGGGTTACTTTCTGACACACCAGCTTCTTTACGAAAATCCAGAATTGTTTTGATACTATTCACCAAAGTACTATGTAGAATCACGGCAACTGATCTACCTAGTTTGCCTCGAATTTCAAATCGTACGTATTGTTTCGCAGCTATTTGTGATTCTCGTGTTAGAGAATTATAAATTTCTTTATCAATATCTTCGTTAACGCATTTATAACATCTAAAATCCTCAATTGTCAAACGCTCAATTTCTCCAGCCCTACGTCTATTAAAAATTTGAACGGATATCAAAGTATACTCAGCTAAAGATTTCCATGTGGAGAAGTCAAACCTGCTATTTATAAGCAGTGTATATGTGTTTTTTCGTTTTTGTTCAAGAAACTGCCTTAATAATTTAATATCTTCCATACTTGGTAATTTAATGTTTTTCTGTCTTCGCAACTCTTTTTGATTTTCTTCAACAGTTTTATTGACTGATGATCTTTTTCGAGAATACTTACAAAATTTTTTGTTTTTCTAACATTATCTTCATCATCTCTTTTTATATATTCATTAATCAAAATCTTAGAACATTTTTTTAGTAAAGTACCACATGCAAATGCTGTAGCAGGTGATCTATAACTACAATCTTCACCTAGTAATGCAACCTTATTCACAGCAGCTATGACATTATCATATAGTTTGGGTTGCAAAAAAGTTGCAAAATCAGGTATTTCTGGATTAATTTTTTTAAGATGACCATTAAGCGCCCAATCAATCTTAATTTTGATCGAATCATTGAATGAAAATGAGGCTTTCTATATTTATTACACAAGCTATTACCATATATAATAGCCAATTCATCATACCGTATTATGTTAGTGACATCATCATCTCTTAATTTGGGAAACACTTGAAATTTTAAAGTAGGAGCAGCTTTTTTATGGATTTGTCCATGTATAGCACGAGACAGTGTTAGCAATTCTCTACTACCTGTTGCTGCATTAACATTGCATTTTCTATAATGTCTTCTAATTGAATTTTGGAATAAAAGTCTTTACATGTAGGACATAATTTAAAATCACGATCAGTTCTTTTGAATGAACATTGCGGTCTTCGACTTACAATTAATGTGCCATTATTATACTCTGACTTAGTATTGAACATAAAAGTTCATTTTTTTCTCAATGCCATTATAAGGTTCCTGCGTTCTGCCACACCTAAAACAAATTAAAATATAAACAATAACAACCTTTCTTAGTGTTACAAAGAAATTAAAAAATACCTTTAGGCAAATTTCTTATTGGTTGAACATCAGATTCATCTTTATGAACAATTTCTAAATGTCTGGAAAATTTTGTTACTAACTTATGACAAAAAATACAAAAATATCGTTTTGATTTCATTTTAGAATTAGGAATATTTTTAATTTGTACTGGAGAAAATGTAGATGCATTCATGTCAAGTTCAATTTCTCTATTTAACTCGTCTTGCATAAAATCCATTTTTTTATTTTCAGTTACAATTTGTTTTCTTTTTGGTGTGTCGCTTACAGTCGTGGTTAAAGCAGGAATAGTTGTTGGTGGTGAGAAGTTAGTAGTAATGTTTGCATTAAAATCTACGCAATGCATATTTTCCTGAGAAGATAAATCAGAAGTACTTGAATCATCTGACTCTGGAATGTAGTTGGGATCGGCATCACTATCATCCATTTGTGCTTCACAATGTATATCAGATGTTTCTAAAAAAATATTTATATATTTAAAAATTGAAATTAGTATATTTTCACATTATCCTGTAAAAATATTGCACGATTAATTATTATCAAGTATACTAACCATCGTAATCTAAGTGGTGGTCTTTTTTAGGTGCTACATATTTTGACAACACTGAAAACAACATTAAAATAGCATACCGTTTTACTTAGAAAATCGCTAACTCACCAACATAGGAATCCTACCATTTAAAGAACGCATCATTGATATCTTACTAAAAATGGCTTGTTTAAAATTGTGAACTATTTGCAGAAAGTGTAATGCATTATTATTGGACATAAGCATAAAATAAATGTAGCATTTACCTGTTACTAGTCTACCTTACACGTACACGAGAAACGTGAATTCACATACACTGCTGACTGCAATTAACTGGAATAGACGGAATAGACCGTTAAAAAAAACCAAATTTTTTGGTTTTCTGATTGGTGAAAATTACAAGCAATTTTAAACTAGCACTATGAGCATGTTCTTTTATTTAACGAAAATTTACGATGGAAGCTATTGGTTAATATTTAAATTTTGACTAATTTTCACCAATAGGAATTTACATCTGCATTCATATCTTTTCATTGAATAAAAGAACTCGACCAATTTTACGCAACAAGTGGTATAAAGCTACTAATAATCACATAGCCGTTACCGTCAGAGATTTACGTGAGAAATTATGAGTTAACACAATTTGATTAACATTAATTCTAGTTTACTTGAAAATAATCTACTCATTATACAAGTATGTTTTATATACGTATTGCTTTTATTATCGCATTTTTTGAATACTTCACATATCTTTCGTGTACAAGTGTAGTACATCTATCTTATGTAGGCAACCGTTTAAGAGGAACACATTTTAAAACATTCAAAATATAGACATTTTCAATAAAAATTCTTTTGTTTCTTTCTTTTGTTAGACTAATTGCAAAAGTAAATTAATGAAACCATGCGTCAAACTTTTTACATTATATGTACGCATATTTTGGATGGGTCAAAGGTAAGCTTTAAAAAATATTATTTAAACATTTGCGGCATTTTGTGTTTGACTTTTTCCTAAATGTTTTCAGTGGCCGTTCAGTGCGTAAAGGTGGTAAAGATAAATCACAGGAAATAGAGAAGTGATCAGAAAAATTATGAATTGGTTGCACTAAGCTATTCAGGGTAATATCAGTATTGCTTGTGATTATAAGATCGATCAATGAGACAGAATGTTCCGTTACTCTGGTGGGATCGGATATGATCTGTGTGAGACCGTAAGTACCTAACACTTCATTAAAGGAAAGAACGTTAGAGTTGGAATCATCGAGCAGATTAATATTAAAATCACCGACGCACAGGAGCTCATCACACAAAGGTAAAGTTAATGCTATACAATTTTCAAAATCATCTAAAAAGGTATTAAAACTATTATTAGGTCTTCTATATACAACACCAAGAACAATTGTTCTGTTTTTTACAGAAAATTTAATCCAGACTTGTTCAAAAGCATTAGTAACCGGTGTGTCAATCACAGAGTAGTTAATATGTGTATTTACATACATGCCAACGCCACCACCCCTGCCATCCCGATCTCGCCGTATCAATGTAAACCCAGGAATCTCGACCACCTCCGTTGAAACATTAGAGTTAAGCCACGTCTCCGTCAGAGCAAATATATCGCTATCAGCTTGAGAAAAGTAATCTTTAAACAACGGAAATCCGCTAATCAGTGATCTACAATTAACATGTGAAATCTGCATACGCTTCATGACGCAAGGAAAAGGGAGCACCGTCACCGCCAATCAAAAAAACCAATGCAATTAGACTATACCTAAGCTACTAGTAAGAGCAATGAATGAAGCAATACAACAAAGCACCTGTCTGTCAACGCAAAAATGCAGGCTAATTATATTTATATTACGACAAAAATAGCAATAAAAGTGAAATTCTAAATCAAGAAAGACAAATAAGCAGCAAACAATTATAAGCAAAATAGTAGTATAAGTAGTATAAAGATTATTTTTAAAAACCCCTATCGTTTATCGAAGGACGAAATTGGCGCAGTCAGTAGGATCGGGTTCACACAATCAAAAAGTGATTAGTGGTGTGTTTCAACATTTTGGAAACCAAGAATTTTGGAATTCACGAACCTCGAGATCGAGAAGTAGACGGAAGAGGACCGGGTATTAGAGAAAATACAGACAGGCTACGGCACTTTATTGAGCAAAGTGGGTCGCAGTATTCGCTACATCTAATATCCCAACGTGCAGAAGAAGAACCGAAGACATCTTGCCAACCCACGAAGGCAAAGTGAGTACTGTTTGATGTTACGATACGGCTCGCTCTGACTATCGAAGTCCAAATTCATTTATTGAATTAATATCTCAATTGATATCCCACATTTCCCCGAAAGTAACAATCCTGTTATAACCCTTAATTGGTTACCCCGAAACATTCGAACTGGAAAATTTAATTCAAGCAATTAGTAAATTAAGAATCAAAGACAACTCTAGCGAAATGGCCGAAGTAAATTACAGTTTGTTTAGAATAGAATTAGAGTCAATACCTACATTCAGCGGTGAAATCAGCGGAATAAATTTGTTTATTAGAGCGTGCGACAGAATCTGTACAAAATACCAGACAAACAACGACCTCGAGGATTTAATATTCCAAACCATATTGAGTAAACTTAGGGACAGGGCTAAGGTATTAATAGGCTCGCGTAACGAACTAAATACATGGGAACTAGTAAAAGATGCGATTATTGATTATTTCGCCGACAAACGGGATTTCGGACAACTAGCGCATGAATTTAGCAACACCAAGATGCTACCTAGAGAGGATCCACTTACATTTGGATATAGAATGCAAGATTTACTCTCGCAATTAATGACAAAACTCACCCAGTCAGACCAAAGCAACAAAGGAGTAAGAGCTAGTATTTACGCCCAAACCGCACTTGAGGTATATTTACTAAACTTACCGGAAGATATACAGGTGCATGTAAAACCTCTAAAACCCAAGGCCTTAGAAAATGCTATAGGTTATGTTAAAGACGCCATGAATTTTAAAGCGAGATCCAACTCACTAAAAGGAGCCAAGATATTAAATCCTCCACAAACTAATACTAAACTTTATCAACCTAGTCGATACACCCCACCTGGTTATCAACAAAATTATTTCCCTGATTACGGACATCTTATACAAAATCCAACGAGACCATTCTCCAATTATCCCAAGCCTCCGCAGAACACATTTCCTACAGGACCAATACGCAATTTTCCACAACCAATGCAGAATCCACCAATGAAGACATTCACGAACAAGCAAGTATTCGGTTCACGAAAAAATGTTTGGACACCAGGTCAAAATAAAAATGAGATGCCAAAACCGACACCGATGTCAGGAGTCTCGACAGCGGTAGCCAAACCACTCAATTCACAAGATCAATCGTTTCAACGAAGTCCTGGATATTTATACAACAACGAAGTTGAGGAAAACATAAATACAGAGCCAATATTCAATGAACAAGACGGACTATGGTACGTTCCATTGACAGCACCCTACATACCGGAAACGCTTCAAGAAGATGACCAAGAATTAACAACAGCCGAGGACGAAGAAAATTTTACTATACCTGCCTCACAAACGAACTCAATAGATTAGCATTGAATGAGTTACCCTATATTAAAATTACAAATCCGCCCTTAAAGTTGCTTATCGATACGGGAAGTACGATATCTATGATTAGCCCGGATGTTATTCAAAAATATTTCCCTAATAATATTCATTTTGAAAATTTAGAAATTAAAACAGCGAACGGAAATATTCCGATCAATAAATATGCAGTGATACCTTGTTTTCGGGAATTACAAAGTAACGGATATTTAAAAATGATCATTCTCAAGTTTCATAAATTCTACGACGGAATTATAGGGTTGGATGATTTAAGATCCATGCAATTTAATTTAAATTTATCAAAAGGAGTTTTGTATAGAGATAGCTACGAATTGCCTATGTATTATAAAAAAATAGATAGTTTCAAAATGCCAGGTAGATCGAAAGTTCTAAAAAAGGTCCTAGTAAACTACGTAGAAGGCGATGTTTTGATTGAAGGTATAATGCAAGATGAAATTTACGTACCTAATTGTATTACTACTGTAAACAAGGGAGAAGCGATAATAGAAGTACAAAATTGGTCAAACAACGAACAATCTTTTAAAATGAACACAATTTCGGCGATACCTTTAGAAAATTTCCATATATTCCAATATCAAGTAAATGATGTAGAAACAGTGGATCGATTAAACGGTATGATTAGAACCGATCATTTAAATCAAGAAGAGAAAGCCGAAATACTAAAATTATGTAAACACTATAAAGATTTATTCAAGAAACCTGAAGACACACTAACTTGCAACAGTGATGTTATGCATGAAATAAAGACAAAAGATAACGAACCAATTTTCCAAAGAGCAAGACGTTTCCCACACGCAATCAAAACTGAAATTAAAGAACATATTGATAAATTGTTAAAAGAAAATATAATACGACCAAGCCAAAGCCCCTGGGGTTCTCCTGTTAATTTAGTTAGCAAGAAACTTGACGCAAGTGGCACCAGGAAAACACGACTAGTAATTGATTATCAAGCCATTAACGAAAAAACGATTGACGACCGTTACCCAATACCTAATATAGAAGATATATTGGATAAACTAGGTAGGTGTCAATATTTCACCACGTTAGATCTAGCGTCGGGATACCATCAGATTAAAATGCACCCGGAATCAATAACTAAAACGGCATTTAACACAGAATTTGGCCACCATGAATTCCTTAGAATGCCTTTTGGACTAAAGAACAGCCCAGCTACATTTCAGCGAGTAATGGACGACATATTGAGAGATATATTGAATAAATATTGTATGGTATATCTAGATGACATTATAATATTCTCACCATCGTTAGAAGAACACATTAAGCATCTGAAATCGGTTTTCGATCGATTAAGAAACGCTAATCTAAAGCTACAACTAGATAAATGCGAGTTCCTACGGAAGGAGACTGAATATTTGGGTCATGTGATTACACCTAATGGTATAAAACCGAATCCGAAGAAAATCCAAACCATTCGCAATTTCCCGATTCCAACAACGCAAAAGCAAATAAGATCATTTTTAGGACTGTTAGGTTATTATAGGAAATTCATCAGGAATTTCGCGAAAGTCACCAAACCACTTACAAAATGTTTGAAGAAAGGAGAAACAGTAAGTCTTACACCAGAGTTTAAAGATGCGTTCGAAAATTGTAAAACACTGCTATGCAATGATCCAGTTTTGAAATACCCTGATTTCGGTAAACAATTCGAACTCACAACGGATGCGTCAAACTTCGCTGTAGGTGCGATATTGTCACAAGATGAACATCCAATAGCATACGCCTCAAAGACCCTTAATCCGGCTGAGATAAATTACTCGACAATCGAGAAGGAAATGTTAGCGATCGTTTGGGCATGTAAACATTTTCGCCCTTATTTATATGGTACAAAATTCATTATTAAAACCGATCACAAGCCATTACAGTGGTTATTTTCAGTAAAAGACCCAAATTCGCGACTAACTAGATGGAGATTAAAGTTGATGGAGTACGACTATGAAATTCGTTATAAAAAGGGTAAGAATAACCAGGCCGATGCACTGTCCAGAATAAAATTGACAGAAAATTACGTTAACACACTTAATCCAGATACCGCCGACATCGATGCGGAATCACTATTAGTCCATAACGATGATGAAACAGTAGATTTAACGCAGGATGAACTAAACGAATTATTGGAACAATTTCCTGAAGATTCAAATCAACGAAACGAAGAGGTAGCAAGTACTAGTAATACAATTCACTCAATTAACGGTGATGTTGAGGTAACTATACCATATACGGAAAAGATATTAAATTTAGCGGACCATCAAATAATTCTCGATGCCACACGTAATTTAAATACACCGATATTCATAAGAAAGAAGATATTTGATAAAACCAGAGTATCTGTCACATTACCTCTAACAGCGTCCTGGGAAATCATTGTAAAAGCGTTAAAAGACTGTCTTTTACCCGAAAAGAAAAATGTTATCTATTTCAAACATAAAAATATTGAACGGGAAATTATTCAAATGATACAGGAATCTTTTGTTAAACTGAAGATAGAAATTGCAAATAAAATTGTGCAAGATATAGAAAAAGAAGATGAACAGAAGGAAAAAATAAAATATTATCACGAGGGTAAGACATCCCATCGAGGAATCAATGAAGTATATCAATCATTACAGAAAAACTATTATTGGCCAAACTTAGAAAAGTCAGTTAGTACGTACATCAATAACTGTGAGACTTGTCAATTAGGCAAATATGATAGAACACCACAAAAACAACCTATATCTCATACGTATACCCCCAAAAAACCTTTTGAACAATTACACATAGATTTACTTTTTATGAATAATAGAACAATATATTATTATATAATAACAATAGTCGATCACTTCTCAAAATATGGGCAAGCATATTTAATTCCAGACAAGAACGCAAACACTATTGTAAATGGAATAATTAAATTCACAAGTCATCATGGGCTATGTCAAACCATTATTGTAGATTCGGGAAAAGAATTTGATAATATATTATTAAAAGAATTTTGTAAACTTCATAAAATTCATTTGCATATTACATCAGTTGGAAACTCGAAGTCTAACGGTGTAGTAGAACGTTTTCACAGTACACTAACAGAATCGATAAGATGCAGATTACTAGATCATTCAAATACATTTGAAAATCAACTAGTAAACGCTGTACTCGGGTACAACAATAGTTTACATTCAAGCACAAAGTTTACCCCTTTTGAAGTAATAAATGGACATTTAGAATCGAATTTACCATTTGACATCAATGAGGAAAAATTAACACAACAATTTATTACCGACAGAGCAGAGGAGATGAAAGTAATAAATAATCAGATATCTAATAATCTCGAAAACACCAAACAACAAACATGTGATAAAATAAACGCTAACAGGAAAGAGATTGAAAATATAAAGGTAGGTCAAGAAGTTTATGTCAGAAAGAAATTTCGAAACAAATTGAAACCGAAATTCGGCAAAGAACAGATATCAAACGTTAATAGTAAGACTATTCACACACAAAAGAATAGAAAACTATCAAAAGACGTTATTAAGAAAAAACGAAAATTCACACCCGATGTATTGTTACAGGATGAAGCTAATACCGATAATCCTAGTGACAGCAATAATCAAGTTGATGAACAGCCAACTACCAGTACATCAAATTGAAAATTACATACTACCCTTAAAATTAGGACAAAGTAGAATAATACAAAGTTATCATAGTTTTATTTATAAGATAGAAGCAGATAAGTTATTTACTTGCATTAATAAAATAAAGGAACAAATGAACTTAGTAAACACCACCTACTATCCGAAAATCAAGAGAAAATAAGTACAAAAATTAAAGAGTTATCAATGGATGTATCCAGAGTCGGATTCTATCAACTATTACAAAACGCCAATGAACAACTAATACAAAACAATAATGTATTATTTGACATCTTAACGGAACTAGAAGATGCCATCATATTTTCCAATATAGGAAAGGTACATCCGTCAGTAATCTCAATTAACGACATAGGAAAAATGAAAAATCAATTAAATTCATTGTACGATCCACGCCAGATTATAACCCTTAAAAATGCTTTCAATTATTATAGTTACCTAACTATCCGGAACTATATGGATAACAAAGAAATATTGTTTAAAGTATTATTTCCTATACTATCCATTCCTATTTATCAATTATATCGAATCTATTCCATTCCACACAAGAATTATATGATTCCCTTAGCAAAACCGTATCTAATGCTATCAAACAGTACATATGCCCTAAACTCCGAAATCTGTCCTAAGTTAGAAGAGACATATATATGTGATAGTGAACCTTTACCAAAGGACGAAAGTTGTGTTTTAAATTTAATGCGTAATGTAGATGGCATGTGTGAAAAGATCCGTGTATATTTAGAAGATACATTAATTCAACAAATCGGTCCAGGCGACTTATTAATATATTCACCAAATGTTAACAAAGTATCTTATGATTGTGCTGAAAAAGGAATTAAAGAAATTAAAAATAATACATTAATCAGATTAGAGAAAAATTGTAATATTCAAATTAACGATCAAAAATTTATCTATCAAGAGGAAATAATTAAAGGTGAAATATTTCATTTACCAAAAATCAATGTAAAGTCAAATGATGTGGAAGATCTCAGAACTATAAAGTTAAGTAAAATTAATCTAAAAAGTTACGAGAAAATTCAAGCTGAAATAGCGACTGCAAAGATACCACATTTAGAAACAATCAATCAAAATCATACATATGTAAATTGGGGACTGAGTATATTCATAATAACCGCTATCGTACTCATTATATTATATCAAAATAGTAATATTATTTGTAAAAATAAATTAAACAAGAATGTAGTAAATGGAATACAGGCTCTTGCCGAGGAACGCCAAGATCCCTTCTAGGCCGGGAGGAGTTATATGGATCCCACGGTGTCATCAACATACGAAGATACGGTGACCATGAGGAGGCACGCACTACGATAAGATAGAAGAATAAGTTTCTTTATTAAAATAGTTTTAATTGTATTCAGTTCTATGGTAACATTCAAATAGTAAACTTCTCTGTACGTAATTAAAAATAAAGATTATTTTTAAAAACCCCTTTCGTTTATCGAAGGACGAAATTCGTGTATCGTACAGTGTTTCTTATACAATCTCATTTTTTATTTCAAAATTTTAGTAAAAAGTTGACAGCTCGGTTCTCGTGTCAAAATACGCAGGTATGTATAACTGGTTGCCTACTATGCCGCTAATGATTGATAATTTTTTTTTAAGTTACACATTGGAGATGTGTGTGTAATGATAAAAAAAGAACCCAGTATGTATTTCCTAAAGGTTGTTGGGTTAATTTGGATTTATCGTACTATACAACAATTCATATATGGGCTATCTCAAAATGAAATAAATTATTAGCACATTAAAGTAATCGCTATATCCTAAAATGTCCTAAACTATTGTCGGTTTAACTTTTAACTAAGAAATAAACATGGAATATGACGCTCCTTGATTTGATGTTACAATTTGTACTAAAGGAATTGTAAATACAGTAAAGAAAAAAAGGAAAGAACTTCCGTATGTCAACCACCCAATTGGCAATTCATATGCAGTTTAGCGGAAAGTACATGTTTTACTGAGTTTAAAATGGCCCTCCATTTTATGCTTATGTGGGTCGAAGAGTTTTGATTAGAAGTTTTTGGGGATGTAATAATAGGCGAAATGTAAAAGTTTATAAGATTACACTATCGATAATGCTGATTTTAAATACATTTTCATGAATGATCTCCTTCCGGTACACCGGAAGTACATACTAACTCGCTTATTTTAAATAGAACATGGTATTTTTTATTTTATTTTTCAATTCTCTATCAAATACTATACTAAAAATTAATAGTTTTTGAGATATTTCAATTTTTTTTTAATTTTTCTAGAAAAACAGTCCCAAATAAATCACGATATTGCTGCAAACAAACACGCTACTGACTTAAAATTTGACATGGCGAATTGCAAGACATCACTAAAGTGCCTCGTCCTTTGAAATGTAAACTTTTTTATATAGGATGTTTTCCACATACCACTCAATTCCAACAATTTCAAGCAATTATAACTCGCTTATTTCAACTACAACAGCCTGTATATTATATCAGCTTTCAATTCCTATCTTCATTCTCGTTTAATTGATACTAGCATTCCCTATACTTAAATCTAACCGGTTTTGAGATATTTTGTTATTTTACTTAACAATAACGAAACTTATTATTTCAACATTAATAAAGCGTAGGCCGAGGCTGTCAAAGATGTGACAACTTAATAGTAAATTGTTTATGTATGCATTAGATATGTTTTCACACTTTTCGTCAAGTCGATAAGATGTTAGATAAATCACCAGCCTACCACAAAAAATAGGTGTCAAATTCCCATAGGCGTTGGTCAGAAAAAAATGGGGAATTAAAGGGTATCACATCTTCTATTTTTCTATTAGAGCTTTGAGAGTTTTTTTTTGTTAGGAATCATATGAAAGGCGAATTTTTTAGAAGTGTAAAATCTGTACCAAATTTGAAAATAATACCTGAAAACAAGCGCCATATTAATAAATAATAAAAAGTCAACTTTAACACCTTGACAATAAAGCATGTAAGTGACATAAGGAAAGTCCTATTATTTTAGCTCAAAAAATATATGGGGTAAATGGCACAGTAATTGGCCAGTATGGACACAAACCGCAGTATTAAGATTACTAAAAGCCTTCTGTAGTCGCTCCATAATCAAATTTAACTTACAGTATCCTACTTTTGAATATGTGGTCATTAAGTACTCAGATGGCAGCACAACTTGGAACTGCATCGACCATTTAACAAGTGCACGTTAGATGTGTTGATACTTAAACATTTGTTAAGGTAACTCTTTCTGGCTTGTAGGTGAGTTGAAGATATAATGAATTATTTGCTTATATTTTTATGGTATATTTTACAAAAGGCAGGTGGCTAGTAATTGGTTTAAAAATGAAAGAAATTAAAGTTATTGCTCGGGGGTGGCCAATAACTGCGTTTTCCGCCATTCTTCAATTTTCTAATTTTTACATTCCATACTATCTATCTGACAATATGCAGCCTACCTGTTGAGCAAATTGCTTTTCTTATCCTTCTACATAGTTATTAGCCATAGGCCAATAACTATCTGGAAAAGGTGGCCAATTACTATAAACTTTATTTTTTTAGATAGGAAGGTAACGATACAAGTATACCTACCGGTTTATATACAGTTGCATCATGCCAAAAGCTCCAACTTACAGTCCAACGAGGCCAATGAGAGCTTTGCTCGATTTTCAAAATGGCCAAGACTCACTTAGAAGTATAGCAATGAAATATAGTATACCACGAGCCAGGTTACAATTCAAACTAAAAAATCTTGCATGTAAAACAGCTTTTGGACCATCACCAGTATTGATGGAAGTAGAAGAAAATACGATAGTTAGATAGATTACAGAACTCGCTTAAAAAGGTTTTCCTAGGAAAAGAGATGACATCATTTCTAGTGTTCAGCAATTTTTAAAGCAACAGCCACGTCCAAATCCTTTCAAAGATAACAGGCCCGGAGAAGGTTGGATGAAAGCTTTTCTCAAACGGCATCTTGAAATTGTTACACGTAGTCCTGAAGCTGTTACTTCAGCTAGCGCATGTATCTCTGAAAATGATATTAGGAAATGGTTTGCTGATATCCATAAATATATTGAAGAAAAATCGCTAGAAAATGTAATAAGGGATCCTTCGCGTATTTCTAATGGCGATGAAACCGGCTTTCTAATATGTCCAGAGAGTGGTAAAGTGTTGGCTCCGAGAGAATGTACAAATGTTTCCACGATTGATCGTGGATCGTCGAAGGAGAACATTACAGTAATGTTCACCTTTTCTGCGGACGGAAAAATTTGTAGCCCAATGGTGGTTTTTCCTTATAAAAGAATACTTGAGAAAATTTCAATGACTATTCCAGAAGATTGGGGAATCGGTCGCAGTGATAACGGCTGGATGACCGCATAGACCTTTTATGAGTATATCGCAAATGTCTTCCACCCTTACTTACTCAAACAAGGCGTGGAACTACTAGTTATATTATTTATTGACGGCCACAAGTCACACCTCACTTACCAACTGAGTGTCTTATTTGGAAACTTGGGTATTGAACTTATAGCATTATACCCAAATGCCACTCGTATCCTACAACTTGCGGATGTTGCGGTTTTTCGACCTATTAAAATGTGTTGGTAAAAGACAGTGAGGGAATGGCATGCTGAACACCCAGGTGAAGCTATAACCAAACTGACATTCACCACTTTTAAAAAAAGTTGTAATTTCAAGTGTTAAACCAGAAACCCTTCGCAATGGGTGTAAAGCCTGTGGGCTTTACCCATTTAATGCAAACGCTATAGATTACAGCAAATGTCTTGGAGGCTCAAAGCACTTTAACGGGGAAAACGTAAGTGACAGTAATGAAACTGATTTCAATATTAGTATGAGTTATTCAACATTTCTTGGTATTGTGGGAAAAGAAAAGGTTGAGTTATTTGAACAAATAGATAATGCTGCTAATGATCACGAAGATGAACATTTCTTCACTCTATACCGACTATGGAAATATTTTAATAACAATAGTAATAAAGACGAAATAGTCTGTCAAAGAAATATATCCGAAATAGTTTCTTCTTCCGGCTTAGAGATAGGCTTAGACAGCAGTCTGCCACAGACAGATGGGCAGATACAGGCAGAGCATCTACAAACCCAGGAGGAATTTGTTGAGGATGTCACTCGCAATGAGGGTACTGTGGTAGTACCTGCGGAAACTGCGACAGTAGTTCAAATTCATCGACCATAAAATATTTCTGATTATTTAGTGTGGCCAGAATCACCAAAGCGAACAGGAAAACGGCAAACGGATAGACTGCCATTCGCACTTACTTCGCAGAAATATAAAGAAATGTTGGAAGCAAAAAATGCGGCAAAACTTAATGCAGAAAAAGAAAAGAAGAGAAGAGAACGCGAAGAAGCACAGGCGGCAAAAGCTCAAAAAAAAATTTTACCTATTTTTCAATTCTCTATCAAATACTATACTAAAAATTAATAGTTTTTGAGATATTTCAATTTTTTTTTAATTTTTCTAGAAAAACAGTCCCAAATAAATCACGATATTGCTGCAAACAAACACGCTACTGACTTAAAATTTGACAAGGCGAATTGCAAGACATCACTAAAGTGCCTCGTCCTTTGAAATGTAAACTTTTTTATATAGGATGTTTTCCACATACCACTCAATTCCAACAATTTCAAGCAATTATAACTCGCTTATTTCAACTACAACAGCCTGTATATTATATCAGCTTTCAATTCCTATCTTCATTCTCGTTTAATTGATACTAGCATTCCCTATACTTAAATCTAACCGGTTTTGAGATATTTTATTATTTTACTTAACAATAACGAAACTTATTATTTCAACATTAATAAAGCGTAGGCCGAGGCTGTCAAAGATGTGACAACTTAATAGTAAATTGTTTATGTATGCATTAGATATGTTTTCACACTTTTCGTCAAGTCGATAAGATGTTAGATAAATCACCAGCCTACCACAAAAAATAGGTGTCAAATTCCCATAGGCGTTAGTCAGAAAAAAATGGGGAATTAAAGGGTATCACATCTTCTATTTTTCTATTAGAGCTTTGAGAGTTTTTTTTTTGTTAGGAATCATATGAAAGGCGAATTTTTTAGAAGTGTAAAATCTGTACCAAATTTGAAAATAATACCTGAAAACAAGCGCCATATTAATAAATAATAAAAAGTCAACTTTAACACCTTGACAATAAAGCATGTAAGTGACATAAGGAAAGTCCTATTATTTTAGCTCAAAAAATATATGGGGTAAATGGCACAGTAATTGGCCAGTATGGACACAAACCGCAGTATTAAGATTACTAAAAGCCTTCTGTAGTCGCTCCATAATCAAATTTAACTTACAGTATCCTACTTTTGAATATGTGGTCATTAAGTACTCAGATGGCAGCACAACTTGGAACTGCATCGACCATTTAACAAGTGCACGTTAGATGTGTTGATACTTAAACATTTGTTAAGGTAACTCTTTCTGGCTTGTAGGTGAGTTGAAGATATAATGAATGATTTGCTTATATTTTTATGGTATATTTTACAAAAGGCAGGTGGCTAGTAATTGGTTTGAAAATGAAAGAAATTAAAGTTATTGCTCGGGGGTGGCCAATAACTGCGTTTTCCGCCATTCTTCAATTTTCTAATTTTTACATTCCATACTATCTATCTGACAATATGCAGCCTACCTGTTGAGCAAATTGCTTTTCTTATCCTTCTACATAGTTATTAGCCATAGGCCAATAACTATCTGGAAAAGGTGGCCAATTACTATAAACTTTATTTTTTTAGATAGGAAGGTAACGATACAAGTATACCTACCGGTTTATATACAGTTGCATCATGCCAAAAGCTCCAACTTACAGTCCAACGAGACCAATGAGAGCTTTGCTCGATTTTCAAAATGGCCAAGACTCACTTAGAAGTATAGCAATGAAATATAGTATACCACGAGCCAGGTTACAATTCAAACTAAAAAATTTTGCCTGTGGGCTTTACCCATTTAATGCAAACGCTATAGATTACAGCAAATGTCTTGGAGGCTCAAAGCACTTTAACGGGGAAAACGTAAGTGACAGTAATGGAACTGATTTCAATATTAGTATGAGTTATTCAACATTTCTTGGTATTGTGGGAAAAGAAAAGGTTGAGTTATTTGAACAAATAGATAATGCTGCTAATGATCACGAAGATGAACATTTCTTCACTCTATACCGACTATGGAAATATTTTAATAACAATAGTAATAAAGACGAAATTGTCTGTCAAAGAAATATATCCGAAATAGTTTCTTCTTCCGGCTTAGAGATAGGCTTAGACAGCAGTCTGCCACAGACAGATGGGCAGATACAGGCAGAGCATCTACAAACCCAGGAGGAATTTGTTGAGGATGTCACTCGCAATGAGGGTACTGTGGTAGTACCTGCGGAAACTGCGACAGTAGTTCAAATTCATCGACCATAAAATATTTCTGATTATTTAGTGTGGCCAGAATCACCAAAGCGAACAGGAAAACGGCAAACGGATAGACTGCCATTCGCACTTACTTCGCAGAAATATAAAGAAATGTTGGAAGCAAAAAATGCGGCAAAACTTAATGCAGAAAAAGAAAAGAAGAGAAGAGAACGCGAAGAAGCAAAGGCGGCAAAAGCTCAAAAAAAAATGATGAAATCCGTTAAAATACAACTCAAATGCTTTATCTGCAACCGTCAAAAAAGCGACCTTTCCTGTGATGACTGCAAGAAAGTGTATCACTCCAAGTGCATTCCGAAGTCCCACCAACAGCACATTCCCTATTTGGAGGATAACGATCAATTTTTGTGCCATCAATGTTATAAAGAGGACCAAAGCGATGAAAGCACTTTGGAAGATCTAACTCACGCTGAAGAAAATACGGTAAAAGATGCAGATGACATAACGCACGGAAGTAATCTAGAAGAGACAGAATTGACCAAGGAAGAATATAGTAGAGATGATGACGATTACATTACGAAGGAGGATACTGAAAAGTGTGGGAAGAGTGCAGAAGTTGACGAAATAGAGGAGTTCTATCAGTATTACATAAATAATAATGATAAATAGTGCTAGCCGTTTATGTAGAATGTTGTTTTATTTCATGTGGCTGTTTTACCTCAGCTCCCCGAAATACAATTATGTATTTATAACCTTTTGAATAGAAAATTGTCCCTTATGCCAATTATTGTAATATTCTTGGACAATTACTGTAAAAAGTGGCTAATTGTACAATTTTGCATTCTGTTACATTTTATTATTTGTTTCTCATTTACCCTTACGTTTGAAAATAGTTATAGGCCAGGAGAACTTCAACAATAACAGACTAAATCACAGGTAGCATCCATTTAAGTTTAATCATTATTCGCTGTTTACGCTGCACTATTTCTCTCAGAATATAAGATGAATAAATATATTAAATAAAGAAGTACCGAAAGTGTATGTTATATGATTTTAAATTTGTCTTCAAAGTGTAAGATTTATAAATAACCTATACTTTGGGGACAAGTGTCCTTAAAGTGTAGTGAATGTATGGGTGGTACTTTGAGGACGTCCCCAAAGTATCCACTTGACCTTAAAATGTAAGATTTATAAAATTTTATGACCCCAAAGTGTAGCATACACATACATATATATATATATATATATATATATATATATATATATTTACATCCTCATATATTTGTGGGCTCCATACAAAATCCAGTTATATGGGATCCACTTGAAAACGTTGGTATATATACAATGTGCTTCGAGTATATTGCATATATCTACTCTAGCAAGTCATATACCGCCTTAGTATAGACTAACTTATTAAGAGATTCCCTTTCACATCGCGGTAAATATAACCTCCACACTAGGCGCGCTGGAAATGACCTCCGTTTGTATATTCTTCGTTTATTTGGCGGTTATTAGGGCATCCGTAATGTATATATTTTTGCAAATAGTGATTGAAGCGGACTCCACAACGTTGCCAAAGTTCTTAATAGAAATATATTTACATTTTATAGAGACAGAACTTTCTTAGCAATATGGTGTACCTACTTGTAGATTTGTAAGATGAATTAATTTATAAAAGTTTTGATAGATGATGACTTGAATTAGGAAAATAAATATGTCACTCTTATTAATTAAAATAATACAAACCGGTATTGTATTGTGGGAATATGGCATTACAAGACAAAAAAAAGATAACTTTAAAACATTTATTTGAAAAATACAGTACATTCTTTATGTAATAATACAAACTTCAACATAAGACAATTTCGCATATTTTAGTTAGTTTAAAAATTTTATTCTCTAAATGTTACAAGATCAAATCATCATGTAATTTCATCAAGTCTTTTTAATTTTGCAAGTTATTGAAAATATTTCAGAATAATTCGGATTGTATTCTCTAAATAGGAACTAAAAATTAAAAAAAAATTTTCTGAAAATTTTAAACAAGATGAAAATCTAGATGATTGTTTAAAGCAGAACGATTGTAAACATTTTTTTTTAATTATGCAGAAAATGAAAGCAAGTGTGTGTGTGTGTGTACTGATTTTCTGTTAGCATTAGGGAATAATATTATTATAATTATTTTACAATTTTTTTTTATTTTTTTGTATATTTATTTTGGATAAAAACTTTTATTTTCAACCAGTTTTTATTATTCAAAAGTTCTGGATTCATTTCTATTAGTGTCTCGCACTCACTTCTCTTAGGCGGTTTTTTTGCTTTAATATGTCCTTTAAAAAATGAACAAACTACTTTCTTTTGTTCCTCGGTCCACGGTATTAAAACCCTTTTCTTTTGTTTACTGTTTGTTTGAGCAGAAGTTACATTTTCAGTGGTATTAATTTGGTCTTCGTTACTTTCAATCGTATTTGGACATTCATTTCCTATATCATCAATAGCAAAATTTTCATCCATCTGTGTGTTAGCTTTTTCCGTGTTCTCTAATAAATCTTCTTCCATATTCAAGTTAATATCATCTAAACTTTTTCCTTTAAATTCTCCAGCCTGTCCTTTTTCCATTAGTATGAGTAATTTTGATATCTTTGCAGTCTGATAAACGTCGTCTGGAAGTCTATATGACGATCTATGTATGCCAAGTGTATGGCCCATGAAAGTAGCCAGTTGTTCCATATCATTTTCCGACATATTAAAAAGCTGAGTGAGTGTTGCCAAATGCTTTCTTAATCGCGTACATGTAATGGCATTTGGATTTTGAACACCAGAGAGATTTGCATGCTTTTTCAGGATTTTGTAACCAATAATGGGTTGATCTGAATTAGGATTTCCAAATAAATATGGATTTGGTTTTTTCATCACTTTATGCCGATACTTAAGCAAAATATTTAGATGATCTTGTATATCTTTACTGAATAATACAGGTACACCCCTTCCTCTTTTTCCCCTTATTACAACTCTTTTAAAACTCTTTACCAACACCTTCTCTGCCTCTGATACCACTTCGGAAAACTCTTCATATGATTGATCATTTTCGTTTTCTAAAGATAACTCATAAATGCGGAGTAATAATCTCTGCAGTTCTCCTGGTCGTTTTCTATTCAATAAAATGACACGGCAGAATATTGTTTCTGTCAATTGTGCATATGCGTTTTGATCTTTATCATTCTTTTCTAATAACATTACAGCAGAATTTGCTGTTTTAATTAAGTATTCTTTGAACAATTTTAGATCACTTGCCAGTGGTACAAGGGTCACTTTGTTCCACTTCTTCATATTTAAATCATTACATGCCTGACTTGATATATCGAATTTCCAATGCGCCTCAATAAGTTGGATCATGGTTTTTAAGTGGACTTCTGCTTCTGCTAATGGTACTACAAAATGTATATTCTCTTTTTTCATGGCATACATCAGCGCTATTTCACAGCATTGTTTTAATGTAGTCCCCATGTTGATTGCGTAGGTTGGGGATTCGTAAAAATCCTTGTCTCTATTGTACTTTGCAACATCTTTTGTAGCAGTCACTAACAGATCATAATGTTGAGGTTGTAAAGCATCAAAAAGAGTTTTAATAGACGGTTGGAGCTTTTTCATTTCAATTAAAAGCTTTCCTATTTCTCTCATTTTCCTCGAAGCAACAGATATAAAATGCTTTTCTCTGTGAATCTTGATGTACCTTGCGGCAAAAGCACAAATCAATGGATCTTTCTTTGCAGTTAAGGATATTTTATCAGCCCTCATATGAGGAAATACTTGTGTCTGTAACTGGGAATCTATTTTTAGATGTCGAACTAAAAAATTTTGCGCTGACGAGGTTGAACCTGCAGTCGATTTTCCGGCTTCTGGGTTTTCCGAGCAGTATTTTCTATGCCTCCAAAGATTCTTAGAGCTATAATATCCAACACAATGTATGCAAGGCAGATAATTACTATTACTATTGGTGTCACGCATAGGTTTAATTTTGTCATTATTATTTAAATAGTTGCCCTTTTTTCGTAATAGTGTAAGTTGCTCTTTCCTATTTTTACTATTAACCGGAAATGACAACATTTTCTGAACCTCAAATTCCAATTTATGGTTTCGGGACAAATGTCTCGCAAAATTAGTAACAGACGTGAGACAGAAATAACAAAAATTGGATTTCTTTTTTCTTACTCCCGAAGCGCTGTTAACTGATAACTCAGTAACTTCATCTTTATCCGAATTCTCTTCTAAATATTTGTTAGTATCGAATATTATTTCAGACTGCCGAGAAATTTCGTAAGAAGCTGTAGATTCTTGGTCAATCTCTTCATTCTACAAATTTTAATTAACACCAATAATACAAGTTATTACACAACTAAATTGCAGATTTACCTCAGAACTATCAGAGCTTTGTGGACAAAAATCTGGATCACAATCGCTATCGTCAACTACTGACTCACTTTCGGATGCTGATAATTCCTATTAAACGAAATTAAACAAATCCTAAGCGAACAGGTAAATGACATAGAAAAAAGTAACTATAGCAAAAATTAAACTGAATTTATCATACTATGATAGCTTGGACAACGTTTGTACCAGGTGGTTATAGTGTAGTTCAAATAAAAATTGCTTAATTGTAATGGATAAATACAATCATTGGTTTTGTTTATACAGGCATATATTTTCCTTTACAGTAACTGAATCCACTCCAGCGAATAAATCTTTATTTGCCTTGTATATGTTTGAAACGAATCTAGATATTGAATGAGATATTGCCCATTTAAAATACTAAAGGTTCAACTAGTAACGTAATACAAACCTTTAGTCACATATGTGGGTGTCGATCACGTTACAAATTCGAGTAGTATGATAAATAATACAATTTATTAGATTATATGCAAAACGAATTTCTTACAGTTTTCAGAATTTGTACAGTATCTTAATTCATTTCAAACGTACAAAAAATGCTTCAAACAATGTCATTTATTTATTGAATAGATTTACATATCGTAAAACTAACATTAATTGACTTTGAAAACGCGAATTAAATTAGAAATGAAACAGATTGCCGTACTTATCAACTAAACTCCTTTTACTCCATTTACTTTTTTCAATTATGCTTTACGTTCGGGATAAAAGTAACACTTTAAATGGACTAGCCAGTATATACCCAAAAAACTAAACCAAACCAAGAATGTTTACTTTTCTAACTAAAGCAAAGAAGGAATTTTACGTTCCCACTAATGAAATTTAGTTAATATACTAATATTATTACATATTATTGAGTATTGAGTACTTAGCCTAAGGCATCAAACGTCACAAACCATCTAAACAAAATTTTGCTTATTGAGTTTACATCTCCTTCAAACATGGTCATAAAAGTATTAATAATTGTAATAAATACTACCGATTCGTAAATGGCTTCCAAGGTGCAGGTCAATGATTTGTTTTAAGTGATAATTTTCATTGTATCATTGTATCAAATGTTGCTTAATCCTCCTTCATATATTTATTGTTTCAATATTTCTTGATAAGGATGAAGCAAAAATAAAAGGAGCAAATAAATCGAAGAAACCGTTTAAATTACCTGTCGTGAAGCTGTTGACGTATTTTTTATTGATTCATCAGATGTTGTAATTGTAGTATCCTGGATGTTGGAATTAGTAGTTGGTGTTATGACAGGTGAAAGAGGCTTGTTACAAAACCATAACCTACGTTTTCTGTCTCTATTCATATTACACACCTTATACTATAAAAGAAAATTGTAGGTAGGTATTAATATTATAATTAATATGTTAATTCTTACATATTCTTCTGAAAATATACGTGAACTCATAAAGATTTTAAAATGTTTAAGAATCTGTAAATAAAATATAAATTTTAATATAGTTTCTTTGTAATAAAGAAATAGGTACATTACCAGACTCATACATACCTGTAAAATTATTATTAATTGAATGCAGTGCAGACCGCAATTTATCAGTTTTTCCTACATTTAACTTAACCGTCCAAACTCCTTAAATTTCGAAAAGTATCTAACCGACTGAACTACGCGATGTTGCCGATACGACGGAGGCCAAATTCACCGCGAATTAAAAAACTATATTCCATGGCAATATACGTTCAAGAATCAGCGCCACTAGCGAGTGTGGGAGGTGGTTGCACTAAAATATATATTTTCTTCAAAATTCCGCAGAAATAGACTCCAGCTCAAATTTTTTCTGGGTAACATTGGATGTGAGAGACACTGATTTAGCATGAAATGAGATGTGGACTCCGTATACGGAGCCCACATACTAGCCGGAGCCCACATTAAATGTAAATGGGTTATTACCGGAGGCCACATTCACCGCAGTCTGCATATATATATATACAAAGTAGTGGGTGGCGGTGGTGGTGGTGGGAGTTTGACTGTAACAAAAGAGAATTTGAAGAAATGTTAAAAGTTTTAATCTAATACATACATACTTTCAATCTAGCACAGTATAATGTCCCCAAGGTAAGGTGTCGGTAAAGCCTGGAACTCTGAACCTCTTGTTGTCAAAGGGGCTCAGGGATATCTTCGACTGCGTGGTGGAATACAGCTGGTGATGGAACGACCTTATTCCCCGCTGCTCATGGGACATCTCCCTTTCCCCCATCAAACAGCTCACATAATCATTAAACGTGATTTGCTGTTTCACCACATATCCCTTCACCCCTTTCGCCTTCTTGATGTCCGTGTCTTGGAATCGACAGGCATACATCTTAGCCCGAAGTCCCACAAATTCCAACAGCAGCTTACCGGCACCTTCATCCTTCATTAGTCCAGGAACTTTCTTATTCCTTTGCGGCATGTTGTAGGGGTTATTGGCGGGATAATCCGACGTGTCGAAACGGTTAATGTTCTGCTTCATGTCACTATACACATCTGGCGTCTCTATCGCGTAAATAAGGGAATCCGTGTCCGTATAGCAGAGTTTACACTTATTATTATTATAAAAGTTTTTCATAAAATTATAGTGAAAGTCATACAATATAGTTTTTGAAATATCTAACACACACATGCCGACATAAATAGGTTTATCAAACAACAGTTCACTTTTAAATAGTTCTATTGCCACTAAGTTTTCATTAAAAATAGTACTACACTTAAAATTTGGTTTTGCTATTAAAGCCTCCGCCCCGTATCGTCCCTCCCATTTGCCAACCAATTTAATATCCCGTCGGAGTCTTGCGTTTTCCATAGTTTTCCCGAAAACCGCATTATTCATAAGTTTGAACAGATTTTTTTCAAACTCATTCTTCGCATTTTGCCGCAACGTGGTATTCAGGTCGATATATGGCTTTAGCCACGCACTCTGTTTAAATTGTAATGCACGGTGTATATTTGTGACCACAAGTCCCTCACAAACATACTGTTTTAAGTTTCTGTAGTGGACTACATAATTCTTCTTACTGTAGAGCGTGGCCAACATCTTTTCCTCCTTGCTACCAGGCGGTTTTGTTTTTTCTGGGGCCATCGGGAGGTCGCTGTGCCTGTCGTGGATATGTTGCGGGTACTCCAGATCTTCCAGTATATATCCTATAGGGCTGTCGTCGGCTACATCATAATTTAAATTTTCCAGATCCTCTACCCATTCTAAACCGCCATACGGCAGGTACTGCGACATTGCCCATGAGTACATGGCATTGATGTCGTAGTACATCAAGTACGTACTCGGCTGGTTGGGATTGTAGTCATGCATATATTTGTTATTTGCTTTTCCATACCTGGCCGAACACTGCGTCATACCTCCTCGGATACCACTCTCTAGAAACATTAACATATCCACATCCTGCAACGTGTCCAGTTCCACACCAGTATGCTTCAGCATGACGTCCCACGCCAGGCCCGGAGCCGTGTAGTAATGCGCCGCGTCCAGCCCATAATTCGCCATGCAGCTGCTGCGGAAATTTTCGAAAACGTCCGCAAGCAACAAAACATCGGTCTTCATATAAAGATCGGAGTATTCCCCTATAGTCTGACAATTGAACTCGCGCCATACCATCTGCGCATGCTGATAATCTTCAGGTGTAATTGGAGTGTTGGTTAAGTCGTTTATGAACGCATCAATGGATGGTAGATGTTGTTCATTTAACTTCTCCAACGAAGACATGTAACTATAGGGGAATACTCCTTTCCTCTTCAGCAGGGTGGTGTCTACTTGGAATTGACTGTCCAAAATCGGGTACTGGTCCAAATATGAGGCCAGCTTCTCCAGGGACGAGGCCATAAATCTGAAGGAGTCTATAAATTTAAATTTTACTTCAGAATCGCCCGAAGTTAATACCATGGCAACGTATTGTTCAGTATTGTTGGGTATAATTTGCAGCTGCCCTGCAGCTGCCAACTCCTCCACTAACAGGTGGCCGTCGTACCCGGAGAGGTTGTGAAACACCACGGGAATGGTTTTGCTATCCCGCAATTCCAGGTTACATTCCACATGAGCTGCGCCTCTGCAAACAAACAATTTAATTATTATTATTATTATTTTTTAATTAAAATATTATTGCAACATACCTGTATTTTCCAGTTACGTGGCAATGATCCCGAACCCGTTCCTGACCAAGTGGCTTCTCGCAGATGTGACAGACGGGGGAAGTGGCATACTGTCGGTATTGTTCGCGAGACAATTTGTCCATCGGAATAGGGCACCAATAAACAGTTTCAACGTTCTCCCGGATTTCGTTAAGTTCGCGCACTAACCACTCCGCACTGTCATTACCTCTATAGCTACGGTAATATGATAGGGCATCGTCGTAGCTACATTTAAAGTAATACCCTACACTATATGGGACGTGTTTATGTGTTTTTTTATTGTCTAGCGTGGGTTGTACTAAGCATTCAAAGTCAGCATACACAATAAATGGCGCCGTTAACTTGTTTTTATAATTTTTAAATTTAATTGTTTTTTCTTCAGGGAACGACACCTTACATTGGTTAATGTTACCGCAATTTAGTTCATGCCTGCGCAGATTATCTTCTGTGTAAAAATAAGAAAGACAGCGATCACAGAAAAATTTTGTATATGTGTCTGTACTCAGTTGCTTTGAAACTAAACGTGAAAGATCTTTTATCCACACGTAGTGGCTCTTATCGCGGTTTTGAATTAAAAGTAAATTGACATGTCTATCTTTCTTATTTTTACACAGACGATTCGGGACGCACTTTAGTTTTTTATCGCACACGTACACATTCACACTAATATTATTTTGTTTTTCAAATTTAGAAATGTCAGCACGTTGTATGGGGAATGAAATACCGTCAACATTCAAAACATTGTAGTAATGGGGATAACTGGATGTACGGTCCGGATGACGTTGTCTATCTACGGGGTACAGAGCGGAGACCACCGCCCAAGCAAAGCAAGCGTCATCCTTATTGCGTACGTTAATGCAGGCGCGCTTTCGTGCTATTTTGGGTGGTAGAGGTAGATAGGAACCAACACGTTGCGGATTGTGGTGATTAATATTGACGTTTAAATCGACAACTGCATCCAACGCCCATCCACTATCACGTTCCTACAATGTTAAATTAGTTAAGTATTATAAAAAATAATACAGAATTAACTTACTTGAAATTCCTCCAGCTCCTTCAAAATAACCTCCTTGACGTGTTCGTCATACCACTCCCCCAAATCGCTCTCCAAATTCACGGGTCTATTACGAGTCGCAATATGTTTTAATTCAACGCGATCTAGCACCTTAAATCTCCCGGTGAAGATCACGTTGACTTTTAAGAAATGAACCTTCTTCAATTCGTCGGCGATACGTTCCAACACTATGTTTCGTGCGTCGTCCAGGAAGTTTCTAGGATCCACATGACGCAGATTAACAATACAACCTGTCCGAATTCTACTTGCAAAGGCCGATTGTACATCAAGCCAGCGGATCCTATCCTCCTCCCGAACTTCACCGCCTCCACGAACATGGAACGTCTCGAACAAGGTCCGGTATCCCAACATGCGGCATATCGCCGCCTGCAACTTACTCTTCTCCCCAACATTCTGCGCTGTCATCAGAGCGCTATTAAGAAGCTGCAGGTTTAGCGAGCAAAGTTGGATATATGGTTCCACATTCTCGCCTCTTCGGAGGTTGGCAACTACGCGCTCCATTGCTTGAACCATATTCACTGTTTCAGATGCCATTTTCGACTAAAACATAAAATATTAAATAATAAAACATATAACACTAAATAAAAATACTCACCGAAATATAACAATGAAGTGACAGAGATTTGTATGTTGAAAAAGAATTGGCGAATGCTAAAATAAAACACGTAAAATATTAAAATATAATAATATATTAAGCAATATATTATGTATTTAATAAATTAATAAATTCATTAAATTTTTTTTTTTTTTTTTTTTAATGTGTGGTGGGTGCTTAGTTGCAGTGACTCCGTAAGCTGTGTTACTTGTCTGGCTATCACTGCAACTCTTGCGGTGTAGTTTAATGTGTGTAAGTTGTGTTTAAATGGCTTTGTGACAGCATCATATCGCCTTTTATGATGCCGCGCTGTTAATCACTTTGCTCCCAACAGCGAATGGCAAGTCGATCCGGGATTAAACTCTCTGAAAAAATGTCACCGTCTCTCCAGAGAATTGAACCCCGGCACCTATCGTCCTCTCAGAACAATAGTCAGCCGCCTAACCACTGCGGCCATCGACCCGTTTGAAATAAAAAGCAAAATAATGTACTCACCTAAATATCGTTGTTGAAAGACGGTTTGTATGTCGCTATAACTTAGCGTATACTAATAAACATCCAGTCAAAAATTCCTCTTTTATAGTTAACTATAATTAGAACTTGCTCCGAAAATTATTACGTCAGTAATTACTTATGTATTGTCAAATCTATATTTTCAAAATTATTTTCCAAAACAACCTTGGTGATAATGAAATAGTTTGCACATAGAAGTAAATTCCTTCGCGGGGTCAACCATTATAATTAGCGGTAATTAGCAGCGTTCCATGCACATTCCAACGGTGACGTTAAAGCCATTAGACATAATTCGGTTATATGTATTGTTACCATGCTGTGTCCATGTATAATGTATTTCGTAAATTCTTAGATTTAAAATGGTGTAGAACTGTGAGTGCCAAAAATTCCGAATATTTGCTTTAAAGTCACGCCTAATCAGCATTCTTTAAGAACATTAATTACTTAGAGTAAAATATTATGTAAAATTTCCCAAAATTTTTAAAATAATTACCTACATATTGCGAGTGAAACCATTTCAGGGCCAAAATATCAACATTCCTAGCGGAATTCCGTCAATTACAAAGCCTAATTAGAAAATGAAAGTAATTAGCGGTGCATGCCCCGCGGATTTAAAGTGGCGCGATAAACAGATAGTTTACCTACTCATGACGTTAACAAATTAGAATTTTCATTGGCTGCATTTTTTTTTTTCGTTTTTCTACATTACATCGTTAATTTATATTATTAAATCAATACATATCGTCTTCATAATTTCTTATTGCCGACAAAGATGATTTTTCTGTCCATAAATGATTGTTTCAACGCGAAATATTGGGCTGTATTTGATATAATGAGATTTGCGCACAGGTCTGCATTCTACCTCATGACGCCATCTGTTGTCGCTGATACTTGGCGGCGCCCTCTTAAATACTGCCTTGGGTCTAATTTGTAATTTCCCATACGCAAATCTCTAAAATTTTCAAAATATCGGCTAACAGTAGAACATCACATTTAATATACATAAATATTACTCTACCTCTCCTAAAGTTGCACACTCACACACTACCCAAACCGTTTTAGCTCGAGAGCAGTCTTCATCGCTTATATGACTTTCGGAAAATATGTAATAAAAGTCTTCCTTTCTTGTAAGTGTTCTTTCAAGTAAACGCTCATTTGAAGATATAAACTGATACGGGAACACTCCCTTCTGGCGAATTAATTCAAATTTTTCATTACTAAAACATCTTTTCGTTTCGCGAAATTGTTGCACATCGAGATAAACGTTAACTTTGATGAACTCATAAATTTAAAAGAATCTATAAATTTTAATTTGTAAAACACTTTCGGAGTTTTTCCCTTCACATCGATTTGATCCCCTACACGCACTTTCTTTGAAAATGTAATATATTTTTCTTTGTTTAGAGCTATTACATTAATTCCTTATTTAAGGTGGCGTTTCGGTAAAGCAGAGGGCGCTGTTCGACAATAATTATTGGAAACGTAGTATTCGGAAAAACTAGATATTAAACATGTATTTTCGCGTTGTTACATTCTAAATATCTTTTTTTAATTAAATATTTTTTGATTGCGAGAAAAATGAGAAAAAATATAAAATTTTGATAATATTGCCTTTAGAATATGTAGAAAAATATGCTGATACGATCTGTATTGAAATGATTTGAAAATATGCAATATTTTTTTCAGGAAGTAGGTTTAGGGGCTGAATATCAACAACAGCCCCATGTCTGTCCAAACAGTTTGCCAGTTTTATATCAATCAGTTTAACACCAAAATGGACTGCTTTGATATTTTTAAAATCATGAAAGTAAATTAAAATGTTTTATTAAAAAATCATTCCTCCTATATGTAAATTATCTAGAAAGAAAAATTTTACGATCGTACGTACGACTCGTTTCTTTTTCCGTAACTGTGAGAGATAGTCACAGAACATTATACTTCTTTATAACATAACAGAACAGATTTACGACGATTTATATGGTATACGTACATACATAACATGCTTTAATATACAGGATTATTGTTATATGTCGCTTTCAAAATAGCCAATCCAATAAAATTCATCACGAATATTATTGGATTTAGTCAGTTTAGTATTACAAGATTTGCAAAATTTTATTGTGTCCACAAATATACTTTTCATAGAAAAGCCATACTAACCCTTAACTGTGCTGCTGAAATAAGTTTGCTTATATATGCTAGTGGGGTTTCCGGGTACCCCGATATATATATAGACGTTAAACAAATAATTTCATAGAGAAACAAAATTTATTGGTGAAAGTACAAAAACTATATATTTGTTTTATACAATAAACAAGTTAGAAGCATTTTTCGCAAATAGTAGCCGTATGGTCGGGACAAATGTGTTTTCCGCATTTTTTGCATACCGTTTTAACTTTCCTATCCTTAATTCGGGGACAGTAACTGCACCTAGATTTACGTGTTAGTTCTTGATTAGGGAGGGTCTTAACTTGTTCTTGGCCTAATTGTTTAGAAATTATATCTTGCAATTCACGTGGTAATCGAGCAATATTTCTTTGTTGCATATGCTCCATAATTAATGCTTTTTGAATATCAGGTTTCTTCTTCTTGATTGATCCTCTGACTGGCACTTTAACAAAATTTGGCTGTTTACTTGTGCTATATTAAGCATTTGAAAAAAAATCACCATTGGCCAACGTCTTGTACGTCTCGCTACGGAATAGTTAGCGCATAACTGGTCTAGAGCGTCCACTCCGGCTTTAGTTAGATTATAGTCGTGAATCATCTCTGGCTTACCACTATCAGAGTTTAATTTTTGGTCATCATGCATAGTTGATATAAGTGCTACTGCGCGATTCTTTTTAGGAACAAAGGAGCATATTGTCTTATCACCATTATGACAAAATAGGGATGAACCCACTGGTCGTTTTCTATTTGGTTTGAATTCAAGAGGTAATTGTGGTTTGTTTACTCTAATGGTTCCAAGAACAGTCAATCCGCATTCCATCATTTTGTCACATAACTCGAGTGAGGAGAACCAATTATCTGTGGTAATATTACGATTAGATTTTTGTATGGGAGTTATCAATTTCATTACATCACTGGTTGGGACTGATACATCTGTGTTGTTCCTATTTTCTTTGCCTGTGTAAACGAATGCATTGCACAGGTAAAACGTACGTGCATCGCACAAACACATAATTTTTAAGCCATATTTGGCCGGTTTTTTCGGCATATACATTTTAAACGAACATCTACCGCGAAATGGTACCAGCATTTCGTCGACTGTTAGATATTCTCCAGGTATATATAAAGATTGACATTTAGTAATAAAATTATCCCACAATTCTCTTATTGCTGCCAATTTATCCTCTTGTTTTCTTTGCTCTCTTGTTGCAGCTTCATCAAAACGGAAACATGACATTATGAACAAGAAACGACTTACGTTCATAGTAGCGCGAAATACATCACAGCCTGTGCCATCACTAGCAAAAAGCGAGGATACGTCTTCATGATTAGATTTCATAACACCTGATAAATATAAGAGTCCAATAAAAGCTCGAAGTTCGATAATATTCAAGTCATTTGTATAGGATGGAAACGGTTGTCTGTATCTTGAACGACTCTCCCTTATTTTATTATTTGTGTGGATCAGAATAATCTGTAGCATATCGTCTGTAACGTACAATTTCCAGGCTTCAATAATACCACTATCGTCTTGTCCAATATTTTTCGCTTCTTCCCTTGCCCCTGGTAGATGAAGTATTAAATTGAACTTTCGCGTACGTGTGTGTTTCTTACACTGTTTGTTCCATTTATAAAGTTTATTTTTGGAGTAAAAGAAACTATTCCTGTCCCTCTCTGAATCATCTTCGCTATCAGAATTTAGATCCTTTTCTAAGCCATCAGAAGATACATCCGAATTCGTATTATGATCACTAGCTTCAAATACATTTTCGTCGGCAGTACTTTCATCATCAGACTAGAAATGTGGATCCTCTACGATATTTTGCAATTCTGCATCAGACAAAGGCCTCTCTAATTTCTGGTCAGACATTCTGTAAAACAAATAATACCACATTCCGTATTGTTCTTGAAGTGCCCAGAAGAGCAAATAAAGGAAGCAGTAAAACATTAAACAAAAAAGAATTTTGTGTACACTTACATGCTGGTGGGGTCCTTCAAAATTTTGAAAGAAATAATTAAAAATATATCAAGCGGCGGTTGACACAAATTCACGTGGCTGTTAAACATAACCTAAATAGAGATTACGTGGAGCCTCAAGCCCATCTGTATTAAACTGTGAAAATTACGCATAGAAAACTGTAATGCAAGGTCTACAGGAACCCCACTAGCACAGTTAAGGGCTAAGTTATTTTTATTCAAGTAATAAATTGATTTCAAAACTTTCGAGACATATTCTTACAACTACGATTTTCCACTAGAATTATATTTTAAATAAATCTGTTTATTTAACTATGTACAATTATATACACCCCACTCCCTTATTCACTAAAATAACTACACACAACGAAAAGATAATCCAAAGCTAATGAAGACGATGAAAAACAGTAACACTTTGTAACATCAAGTTAGTCGCTAGACAAGTAGTGCAGAACTAAAAGATTCTACCAGAAACAAACAACGCACGTACGCATAATATGTTTTGTAATTAGAGTACTAGGGTGTTATTGCCTTAGGCTATCGCATTTATACAGAAAAGCTTATATTGAAATATACCTGCTCAATAGATGCAATTCTAAAATACATATGAAACCAATAAAACTCGTTCCAAGAATCCCTAGATACCTTTCTTCAATATAATGTTTTATTTTTCCGAGTTTAGTTTTATTTAGTTTATATTTATATTATAATATATTTGATATTACAACCAATAAACGGTCATTCAAAAGCAAAATAAATCAGTAGTTGACCAGCTCTCAAATATAATTCACAAATATTCCTAACCCTCCACAACTCTCAAATTTGTCAATTTTGTAGAAATATACGTGAAACATGTTCATATTAGTATAATAACATTAGTATAAATAATTATTTGTCACATTTTAGGAGCTGATGCAATTTTTACTTACCTTAGCAGTTTCAAACTCACAGTACGGTCTAGGACAAGTGGACGCGGCCAAGTGGGCGCGAGGAAAACTGGACCCCAGGACAACTGGGCGCAATGAAATAGTGGATGCAATGTTGATATAATACAGATCGCTTTAAGTACACAATAAATCGACCTACTTATTTTACAACCAACTCAATGTGTACTTAAAAAGCGGCTGCATTTAAAACGCAAGCCTTGTCACAAATTAACATATTTACAACAATATTCGCAAAATTTGCAATTCATTAACTTTGTTACTGTAATGTTTATTTACTTATTGACGCTCATACCGAATTTATAAATTCATTTGGTAATTATGCGCAATTCCTCTTAAGTATTCGATAGTATCCCTGTTATTATAGTCTCTAACGACCGTTAAAATACGTTGATCGGCATCCCTGTATTTCTTTAATTTTACAGGTGGATTATGTCCAGCAACAAGATGTTCATAGTAGATATCACGATTGGTTTGCACTTTTCGTAATCCATCTATAAACTTCCAGATTGTAGGATGATCCATTCCTAACTCCGTCTGTAAGCGGCGATGAGCGGCTTCTGCGTGATTATTAGTTCTGTCTTGTTGGTTTAAAGTTCTGTTGTAGACATTCCACATTTCGTGAGGAAACAAAGGCTGTCTTCGTCCATTACCTCTTCTATTTAATCTTCCAACGTAGTGGTCTTCAAACCAGTCTAAAATTGGTTGCACATCATCCGGTAAGTTATCAGATAATGATAATAGAGCATTTTCTATGTCTTGAATTGGGACAAACGCCAAGGTTATCGCCATTTTTGCGTACAGCACAAACTGGGCTTCATTGTTGTAGCGATTTATTAGACCTAATTCACCTAACTGTTTTTTCATATTTTTGGCTAAATGGAAAAAAACATCCTCGAATTTCTGCAGTAGGAAATATTTTAGCAACTCTTGAAAGCAGCCACTTCAAAATCACAAGTAATGGACTTTGGATCGAGGTTTGGCACTAACACTTTAATCATGCTAAACAATCTGTCGTAAGTTTCTCTACATTTATTAGGTAAAACTGCGTAGAAGATAGGGTGAATACCTCCAAATTTTTTTGCCAAAACAACGTAGATTTGCTTAAATATATTGGGTGCAATTTTAAATGTTCCATCCATAAAAAAATCATCGAGGGTCAATACCATTTCCAAATTTCGTTGTCGTCCAAAAATTAGGATTCTTTCTGCACCCAGTCCACTATCAGCTAGCAAAAAGTTTTCTAAATTTCCTGGTTCGGAGACATATACTCTGTAACATTCAGGAATTTCGAGGGCAGCCAGAGTTATAGGATTTGCTGGAGCTTGATTAATTTCACTGCGTTTCCTCCTAATTAGCTTTTTTAAAGCTGGCTGATTAGGAAGAGCTCCTTGACAAGCGATATCAGTATTTTGGGTACATTCGTTGATTACTTGGCACGTCGATTCTTGGGTCTCTACAGCCCTTTTTTAATTTTTGTAATCACTTGGTCTGCTGCCACTTTAGCTGCAGATGGTTCGTGGTTATGTGAATTTAAAGTTTTTACAACTTCGCGTTTAACTAAATGCACGCGCGCTTTACAATCCCGTTTCTGTTCACATCGCCAAAACTCAGTTTTTTCGTCGGCGGATAGTTTGTCAAACACGTACAAAAATCCGTTTTCCCTAAACTTTTCACGATTTCTCTGCGACGTGATGTTATTCATGTTGAACAGCGTCGTCTGAACTAAACACTACTACGTTAAAGTTTAAAGTAAGACTAAACAACTTTCCGTTTATAACGACCTTATATGATATGAACGTCTAACTGACTAATGACTTTTAAATATATATATAGACCGCATTCCCCAATATTTGAACTGCCGCTTTTCCCTAACTAGTTTTCGGTCGAAAAACTACCCTCATATATATATATTTATATACACCTACTATTAACTGATTTTGAGAAAGGTATGTACTTTGTCACTAAATTTAATATGTTATATTTGTTTAAAACCTTGTAAATGGGACGTTACGAACAATAAATGTAGAATAATATTTTAAAATCGGATGCAATGTCATGTGTAAGTGAGATGTCCAGAAGGCAAAAAATTTTTCTTTTTAACAAATTTTCGAGGATATTTAGATGTCGCACATACAGGGGACTACAAAAGAAAACTCAACTATAATGTGGGGAAAGAACAAAAGCCTATTGGAGCT
Organism: Holotrichia oblita; assembly: GCA_023690525.1. Taxonomy (NCBI): domain Eukaryota; kingdom Metazoa; phylum Arthropoda; class Insecta; order Coleoptera; family Scarabaeidae; genus Holotrichia; species Holotrichia oblita. The sequence continues at coordinate 66,582,801 of CM043018.1, forward strand.
TTATTTTAATGTTTTCAACTATATTTGAATAGATATTGGAAAGAGATGACGATTGTTCTTTTGTATTTAAATTTTTGGTGATTCTATTTATAGCTAAATTCTCCAAGACTAACCTTTTATTGTAGTTATTTTGATTAAATAAAAAAACCGGATTTTCAAGGTCTATATTGTGATTGGTTTGGTGGACGTGTGCCGCAAGGGCACATTTTTTTGGCTTTTTGAAATCGCTTTTGTGTTGGACAGCGCGCTCGCGCCATCTTTGAGTTGTTTGACCAATGTAATAACTTTGACAGTCAATACATTTAATTGCGTAAACTACATCATGGTGTTGGTAAAGTGGAAGTTTAGTTTTAAGTTTAGTGAAAAAATTTTGGGTAGGTATGGCAGTTGTGAAAGCAATATTAATGTTAGTATCCTTAAATAACATTTTAATTTTATCGGTCAGTTTGGGGATATAAATCAGTGATTTGTATATGGGGCCCTGTGTATTGTTGGCAGTGGAATTATTGAGGGGTAGATTAATATTGTAGGGATGTTGGCTTGAGAAAAGGATTCTTTTGGTCAGATGTTGTGGGAAATCATTTTTACGTAGGATATCAAGAAGTATTTTTAAATCCTCATTTATAAAATGAGGGTGTGTTATTTTTAGTATTCTATTTTTCATGGCTAATATGAGATTAATTTTATATTTAAGGGGCAGTGTGAGTTAAAATTTAGTAATCTGTTTGAATTTGATGGTTTTCTGTACCATCTCAGCTTAATGGTGTTATCCACCTTGACCAGTAACGTATCAAGAAAAGGTAGGGATTGATTTTGTTCTACTTCATAAGTGAATTGTAACTTGTTATTAACATTATTAAAAAGGTCTAAAACGTTTTGAATACGTTCTGGAGGAACGTATTGAATACGTTCTGGAGGAGGAGATGGTACAGAAAACCATCAAATTCAAACAGATTACTAAATTTTAACTCACACTGCCCCCTTAAATATAAAATTAATCTCATATTAGCCATGAAAAATAGAATACTAAAAATAACACACCCTCAATTTATAAATGAGGATTTAAAAATACTTCTTGATATCCTACGTAAAAATGATTTCCCACAACATCTGACCAAAAGAATCCTTTTCTCAAGCCAACATCCCTACAATATTAATCTACCCCTCAATAATTCCACTGCCAACAATACACAGGGCCCCATATACAAATCACTGATTTATATCCCCAAACTGACCGATAAAATTAAAATGTTATTTAAGGATACTAACATTAATATTGCTTTCACAACTGCCATACCTACCCAAATTTTTTTCACTAAACTTAAAACTAAACTTCCACTTTACCAACACCATGATGTAGTTTACGCAGTTAAATGTATTGACTGTCAAAGTTATTACATTGGTCAAACAACTCAAAGATGGCGCGAGCGCGCTGTCCAACACAAAAGCGATTTCAAAAAGCCCAAAAAATGTGCCCTTGCGGCACACGTCCACCAAACCAATCACAATATAGACCTTGAAAATCCGGTTTTTTTATTTAATCAAAATAACTACAATAAAAGGTTAGTCTTGGAGAATTTAGCTATAAATAGAATCACCAAAAATTTAAATACAAAAGAACAATCGTCATCTCTTTCCAATATCTATTCAAATATAGTTGAAAACATTAAAATAAAGCTCCAATAGGCTTTTGTTCTTTCCCCACATTATAGTTGAGTTTTCTTTTGTAGTCCCCTGTATGTGCGACATCTAAATATCCTCGAAAATTTGTTAAAAGAAAAATTTTTGCCTTCTGGACATCTCACTTACACATGACATTGCATCCGATTTTAAAATATTATTCTACATTTATTGTTCGTAACGTCCCATTTACAAGGTTTTAAACAAATATAACATATTAAATTTAGTGACAAAGTACATACCTTTCTCAAAATCAGTTAATAGTAGGTGTATATAATTACTACACTGTGCATTAATGCCTGAAGCAAGTTTCAATGTCTACATAAATTTAAAGTAAAGCCCAATGTAAGTTTTTCACAGTCTAATTTAAAACTTGTTAAAATTTATTAGTGTTTGTTAATAAATAGGTCTGAGGAAGGAGAAAATTAGTCTCCGAAACGTCACAAGGCTAAAATACTTGTTTTATTAAAAAACTAAACCCGAATTCTGTGTTAATCACAGTAATTTCATTACATCAATATACGACAAATCAGCGTCAGCAACTGATTTTTTCACTTCAATTCAACTATATATATATATATATAAATAAATCTCACTATCATTAGAGCGCCTTTTCAAAGATGCGCTTTAAGGCGTCAGTCGTCGTATATCTGCCATCTGTCTATCATTATAGCGTCATGTCAATTCATTATCATTATAACGTCATCGATATATATCTCAACGTTCACTTAAACATCTTATAGCGTCAATAATATATACATTTTTATTGTTAATTAGCATTACAGCGTCTTGCGGTGTTGCCGTTATAAGCAAACGTGTAATACGTTGTTTGCGTACCACAAAAGTATTATTACATATCAATCTTACAGATAGTGAACCATAAAGCGTCATTATTTAATTGTTCCATTTCTTTCATGTCGGCAATGTAATTGATTCGTCCATAGAATTCTGACCAGTATTATAAATTTAATATTTAAAAAATCTTGAATATTTATTAATGTAAATAATATATGTGTAAAATTTACATCATGTTTTAATTACTTTAATGTTTATAATTATTTGTTTCTTCTTATAATAGACGTGCTAATATGTTTTTAATTTATATTGTCGAAAGCTCGAAAAACATAATTGTTTGGTTTTAAATAAAGACCGCTGCGACCCAGGAACGGAAAACCTATTTCATTTCATTATTTATTATTTTTTACTGTTATTTACATAAACTTTATTTTTTGGCCTACTTATTCGTTGTGCACTTCAAGTTATATATATTACGTATGTTTGTCAATGCATAGTATTTTCTAGAGTTATTTAATAATCAATTATTATTCACTATCAGTACGTTCTGAAAATTTGTAGAGATTATTCCTAGAACACGGCTTGCTGTACATGGTAACATTTTGGAATGTGCAATGGGGAATTGAAAATAAAGAGAAAATGAAAACTTATTTATTTATTTATTAAAAAACAAAACATTTTATAAAACGGCTCTATTTTCCCCGTTTCAATTTTGTATACTCATTTTGTACAAAGACTTTAATTTTCAACCAGTCCTTGTTTTCTAAAAGCGTTGAATACTTATCTTTTAAATCCAAACATTCATGCTTCTTAGGGGGAAGGCCTTTCCGTATATGATTCGAGAAAAATGTTCGAGTAACACTCTTCTGTTCATCTGTCCATGCCACCAATACCCTCTTAGATCTCTTACCGTTTTTAGAAAGAGGCTTAACGGAATCAATGCTCGAAGGAGTATTAACTTGGAAATCATAGCTTGTTCCTGGTAAAGGGCTATCACTAGCTATTTTCGAATTGTTAGATAAAGGTTCAGCTTCATCGCTATCACTGTCGCTCAAGTCAAATTCAACATTCATATCCAAATTTATTTCATCTAACTTTTTGCCTTTATACTGCGCTGCTTCCCCTTTCTCCATAAGCAGCAATAACTTTGAAATCTTTGCTGTTTGAAAAACATCATCTGGTAGCCTATAAGAACTTCTATGTACATTTACTGTATGGCCCATAAATGTTGATAGCTGTTCGATATCATTATCGGACATATTTAAAACTTGTGTTAGAGTTGCCAAATGTTTGCGTAATTTTGTAGCCGTAATGGCATGAGGATTCTTTGCTCCACATAACTTGGCATATTTCCCGATTACCTTATAGCCAGATATAGGTTTTATTGTCCTAGGATTCCCGAATAGGTAAGTATTGTGTCGACTTAAACATTTATCTCTATGTTTAAGTAAAATGTTGATGTGATCTTGTATGTCACAGCTAAAGAGAACAGGAACTCCACGGCCTCTTTTGCCACGAATTACAATTCTTTTGAATCTCTGCAGCAAAACCTGTTCAGATGGTGTTATTATATCAGCAAATTCTTCATAGTTATGTGTAGTTTGTTCAGAATTTTGATATATGTGAAGTGGAAGCCTTTGAAGTTCGCCCGGCCGACGTCTATTTAGTAGAAGGACTCTGCAAAATACGGTCTCTAATAGTATCATATATGCATCTTTATCTTGACAATTGATATTCAAGTGTTCTACTGCATCGTTTGCTTTTACGATTAAGTAATCTTTCATGAGTTTTAAGTCACTTGCCAGTGGCACCATGGTTACCTTGTTCCATTTTTTCATGGAAAGGTCGTTTGAGGCTTGAGTAGAAATTTCGAATCTCCATTCGCTATCAATCAAATTGATTAAGGTCTTTAAGTCGGCTTCTGCTTCAGCAGCCGGGATTGTTGAATAGACCTTTTTTCGTGTAAGAACAAACAAAATTGCAATTTCACAACACTGTTTGATTGCTGTGCCCAAATTAAGAGTTGTTGAAGCAGATTCATAAAATTCAGTTTCTGGATTATAATTCGCAACAACTTTTGTAGCAGATATAAGAAGTTCAAAATTATCAGGCCTAAGTGCCTGGAACAAGTTTTTTATTTTAGGGTCTACTTTCTTTATTTCAATAAGTAGTCTGGACAGTTCTCTCATCTTACGAGAAGTTACATTTATGAAATGCTTCTCCTATGACTTTTAAAATACCGCGCACCATATGCACAAATTAATGTGTCAGATTTAGCAATTAATGATATTTCATCTGGTCTCATTCTAGGGAATACTTCATCTCTCAGCTTTTTATCTACTTCTACATTTCTAAGAAGAAAGTCCTGAGCTTTGGATTGATGAGATTTATCACTTTTTCCTATGCATTTAGTTCGATGTCGCCAAAGTTGCTTTGATGAGAAATACCCCTTGCAATTGGTGCAGGGAAGGATCTTGGTGTTTACTTCTGAATGTCTGATTGGTTTTTGGATATTACTGCTGTTGAAAAAATTACCTTTCTTTCTAATGTCACTCAATAGTTTTCTCCTAGCTTTATTTTTCGGAGAAAGTGACCTAATTTTTTGAACTTCAGTTTCAAGTGAATGTGCTCCTAAAATATGCCGTGCAAAATTAAGTACATACTCTTCACAAAACATGCAGAAATCTTTTTTTTTATTGCCTTTTCGTTTTTCTCCGTTTTGTTTTAACTCTCCTAAATAATCAGCAGTATATTCTTGGTATTCTTTCGGTGTTTCTTTTATATTGCCTTCTTTGGCTAGCTGTTTAACCTAATGTAGTGACAAAATGTTATAAATGAATATAATTTACTAGTAAGGTATTGTTAAGTTGTTAAGTTACCTCTACAATATTTACAACTGTTTTAGAATTATCTACATTTTCATCATTCGAACTTTCATCACTTTCTGGAATGTAGTCCGGATCTTTGTCACTATCATCGAATTCATTCTGAAAAACAATTCTTGTAAAATTCAGAATAAACTGCATCCATCCTTACTGTTGAAATATCTCCATTTTATTATTAAAGGATAATACAAATATTGCATATACTGTACATATGCATCTAAGGCCAGTGCTTGGCTTAATCACGAACAAAATTAGCTCGAGAACTTGAAAATCATAACAACTAGAATAGTGCTTTCCTCGAGATTTTGTAGAAGATTTTTTGCTCTACAAGAAAGTCTTACAAGTTTTCTTGATATCTTATACGGTTAATGCTGGATTCGCAACAAATGGGAAATATCGCAAAAATGACCCTCATTGTCCCTTTCTTTGCAAACGTAAGCTTAATGACAGAAGATATCAAAAAACTTTTAGGACTTTTTCTGTAAAGCATGAAATCTTCTCCAAAAAAATCTCGGAGAGCACTGTTCTAAGTGTTATGGCTTTTAAGTTATCGAGCTAATTGTGTTCGTGATTAAGCCGAGCCCCAACCATAGGTGCAAGATAAGTACTGTATGTATGTACTTAATGAAAACGAAAATATTGTACCTATTTATGTTGCGCAAATTACGACCGCGTGCGATAAAATGAAGGTATAGCGTACAAAATGTATTCCAAATGGGATCCTTTTGTAGAGTATTTTGATAATTGACACTTTTTTTAACAGATATATTAATATAATCTACCATTACTAAAAACCTTTGTTGTGAAAACGGTATTCGTGTTTAATTTTTTAAACTACCGTAATTTTTGTGATTTGCACACAGAGTTATAAACGTTTTATGATCTGGTAAAGGCCTGTTTGAAAACCGTAGGACATATAATCGCACTGCTTCAGATGCGTTCCTACGGGATTCTTCATAAATTAAAATCATATTTATCATAAGTCTTTCCTTTTACAGATTAATTTCGACTTGAAAGGAACGCCACAGCGTAGTTATTTGTTGTCATAATTTTAATGTATATTTATTTATTTAGAGACTTTGAAAGAAATAAAAACCCATGATTCTAGTATTGCACTTTGGCATTTATTTGAAATGATTAATTTTTTCATTATATTCTAATCATTTAAAAACACCATATTTTTTTTCTTATTATTTATTATAACACTATATAATGGAAAAATCTTCAACATTCTTTATTTTACCTTCATGGTTATTTACGACAGCTTTTTGTGTTTAAATGATAAGCACTCATTAGCTAAAAAATTAATTGCTTTGCCTAATTTTTATACATTATAGTCGTCCGAAAATTTCAGATATTCTGTTCAAAATAATTATATTTCACTTCAAAATTCCATTTCCTCACTTCAAAAATCCATTTCCTCATTTAAAAAATCCGTTATGTTTACATATATAATGTAATAATATTTTCAGCAGAATTTCAGCTTATACCTTAGAAAGAAACAAAGCAATATCCACTAAACTAAAACATAGGCTCTTTTAAAATTTACTTTTACGCAACACTACTGTTTTATGTATTTTTAAATTAAATGCTAACCGAAAACTGTTGTGACCTACTTATTATTAGTAGTATACTTCATTATTTACCATTTGCATATCTTCCTCGAGTAATGGCAAATCCTGAATATCACCTGGCGACAAAGGCATGTTGCAAAACCAACGTGAGGGCTTCCTCTCTAAGTTGGCGGTAGTTACCGCGTACTATAATTGAAGATTGAGCGTAAATATTAATCACCCAAGTTTTTTTTTTAGTATTCTAACCAACGATGCTCAATAATTTGTAACTTTAATAGTTTACTATTAAAAATTTAAACCGCCAAATCAAGATTTGAGGTTACATATTCGTTACTGTAAAGTTTGAAAAATCTAGCCCTGACAGTACGAAAACTTAAAACGTACAATCTACCGAAAAAAGCTTTTAAATTTATTAACACATATATAAACTACTTACGTAATCTGTGCTAAAAACTCTTTCAGTCATTATTGTAAAGCAGTACAACATTTAAAACTTTGTCACTTTCATAGTGCAATGTTGCCAGATTTGACGACGCTTCAAACATGCTCGCTGCAGATGCATATTATGAAGGCTGTATACATGCAGCGCCTCTAGTGGTAATTGCTATGAACTGAAAATATACAGAAACGAGTATTTTTTGATACTTGGTCGGTATAAGGGCGTCTTCTGAAATTTTGTGGTAATGTTTCTTATGCCTTCATAAACACTAAGACTGATTTTTACATGTGATATGCATAGAGCGTCAGTATACTGACGCTCTATGCACAGTGACGCTCTAATGAATGTAAATTCGCAATATACTGACGCTTTACTGATAGTAAGATATATATATATATATATATACTTAGTTTCATATCAATGTGACACCCTATACGGTAAACGTTAAATTGGCACCCAATTTATATATTATTAATAGATTTTGGATTGAGTGACACCCACCATATGAAATAACAAAGTGGAACCCATTTAAATTGTGTATAACGGAAATAAATGTAAAAGTGACACCCTGCGATGTTGCCAATGATTTCAGTGTCTTTTCTATAGGATTATATTTTCGCTCTCACAAATTTTATGTTATTAACTGTAGTATAGTAAATTTGGAAGAATTTGTTATTAGGAATTAGTAGGTATCATTTTGAAAGATATTAAAACAAAAAATACTAAATTAATTGGTACATAAAAAATAGAAAATAAAGTTGATTTAAATCGTTTATTAAGATGTACTCAAACTGAATTTTATTTAATTTTTCATTCGACATACATTAAATATAAAAGTCTTCACTCTCACCCACCCAACGCCTACAAACTGCTTGTTATATGTTTTTAAAAATTCTTCTCATTCATTTTTCTTGAGTGCCTTTTTGTTTTGAAGATTCTTTTTAAAATATTGTAGCATTATTTTTTTTTGCTCCGGTTTCCATCTCTGCCTGGAACCTGTAAATATAATAAATTTACAAATCGTCCTAATTATTGTAGGATGTGTTATTAACCTTTCTTCTCTGATAATGTTTTTATATGGGATTCCTTACAATTTGGCTGAGCACGCGAGTCTAGACATTCCAAATCTGAAAAGAATTAAATGTATTCCAAAATTGAAGTTTCTATACTTGGAATGTAAGTACCATTATCAGAACTTTCACCGTTACTTTCATGAGTGTTACTGTAAATATTGTTCTCAGTTGCATCAGTGCTTTCAGTATTTGTCCTATTGTTCTCAGTTGCATCCGTGCTTTCAGTATTTGTCCTATTGTTTTCAATCCAGTCATCTGCATCAGTATCTGAATAACACAACATATTAATAAATAAACACAAACTACTCGAATTTAATATCTTATTACTCTCGATTTTACGCCGCTCAACATCCGCATTACGATTATTTTGAGTCACGTCTTCTATGTTTTCCATGTCAATATCTATTTCTTTCAAACATTTATTTTTAAATTGGGCAGTATTACCTTGTTCCATTAACTGAAGAATTTTGGAGATCTTTGCTACTTTATAAATATCTTGTGGTAATCTACAAATTATTAATATTTACTGAAAATGTAGTAATGACGTAAAAATATGTACTTATAAAAATTTTCATGAGTTTTGAAGTGTGCCCCATAAATTTGGCTAGTTGTTCTATCTCATTTTTTTTTAAGCTTAGTATTTGTGTAACAGTTGCTATATGTTTTCTTAAACGGCAAGATGTAAGAAGTTGCGGATTTTTTGCTCCACACTGTAATGCATATTTTCGGATAACTGCACATCCATCTAACCATCTTATAGACTTAGGATTTGTAAAAAAATACGTGTTACTAGCTGGAAACCATGTTGTACTTGTTCTGAGATTGTATATCATCGTGAAGTACTTTTGCATTTTTTTGGAATTAGAATGGTAACGGCTCTACTACCTTTACCAATCGATACAATTCTTTTGTAATGTTGGGTTAAAATTTTCTCATTTTCTGTAAGTGATGTTGCGATTTCGGTTTGGACCGTTCCATTTGTATTGTTATTTATCTGTTCGCTATAACAATTCAATTCCAGGTACTGAATATCGCCGACCCTTTTTCTATTGTGTAATATTGTTAGAACAAGTGTAGTTTCAGCTAACGTTTTATAAGCAGGTATTGATTTAGTTGATTTTAATAATTTGTTACGCCTTTACCTGATTAACTCGATGAAAAGACAATGGCGACGACACAACGAGCTCCGTTTTTCGACCTACCTGTTTTCCTGTCACGCGGGGTTGCCAGCTGCTTCTGCGGCTTGGGTGTGGGAGTATAGATGGTAACAGTAAAATTACTAAAGGCGCCACTCGCTCGTGGAGAAAAGGGACCCCGTCCAGGATTATGCCCCAAGCGAGAAAGGCGGATGTCTGAAGTCAGGCCGAAAAAAAAGTTCGAGGGAAAAAGAAAACGCCAAGTGCCAGTTAAAATAGTTTGATATATATATGTATACTCGTTTGTTTGACAAAATCCCAAAAAAACTATAAAATATAACTATAGTTGGTCAACCAAGGCATAAGTACATATGTATTCAGTTGTAAATACATAAAATCGAGTGACCATATAAACAAAGCCCCAATTTAAAAAAATACCAAAATGAGGGGAAAATCGTCACAAGACAAAATACATGAGTGTCCCCATAAGAAAAAAATGTACACACTAAAAATACATTAAATAACTTGACAACCAAGGTCAAGGTCGCACGTCTTCTCAGTGATCACCAGAGCCGTCGCGCTTACACTAAATTCAGTTTACAAAAGAAACAAATAAAATGGCTCAACCAATCAAGGTTGACATTTAACCGAAAGAGAAGAGAATTAACCTACGTCTACAGACAATATTAAAATTCAGTATAATAGTAATAAAAAAAACACAAGAGAGCTAAAGGCTCTTCATTCGCTATTATCAATTATCAGATATTAAATATTATACAATTACAAAAAAAAACGTTTACAGATAGTAACAGGAGCTGAAGGCCCCTTTTAATATGATTGGACTAAACAAAGGTTGACATAGGCAACCACATTGACACGTGAATACCTGAAATTTCTAAATTTTACCCATTTTAATAAACTTTCCCAAGTTAAAATGTCCCAATATTATATAGCAAACTATAACGCGAAAATAAATGTGAAACGAAAGAAATGTACAAGATTTAATACGAGTCGATTAAAAATAGGAAGAATCTGGCCTGATTTCGTGATCCTACAAAGCTATCTCGTTCGGTTGGCTCGATCTGCACCACTACTCGCTCATACGGTTACAATCGGCGGTCTAAGCGGGCAATCCTACGCCATATACCCCAGGATCAAGACACTATTCAATACGGTTCTCAGGACCTCAAAATTAGCGGGACGCTCTACACCATAGCGTCGGATATAACTATCGACTCGACACTAGCACCCTAAAATATTTAATACACAAACCAAGTGATGAGAATAATGACTAAGAAAAGAGTAAAGAAAAGTAAAAGAAGTTATGTTACCTTTAGAGAGATAAAGGGCGATATTAAGATTCCAACGACCACGTGGCTGGTAAAAGACGCCGACAGATAACGGTTCAAATCCGCAAAGCGATACGAAATTTACTCCAATCCAAATACCAAATAGTAATTCCGAAAAACGGTTACAGTCTCAAATCCCAAAAAGGCTTCATATACACCAAAATTAAATTAACTTGACTGTAACTCAACACCGGTTACCTGTACCAAATCTTAACGTGGTCTCTCATCCCGGAAGAGGAAGTGACCCCTAACTAAGCGCAGAAAACAACCAAATGCCAGAACGCCCTCTAGTAACAAGACGGGAACACGAGAAAACACATGACAGGATCCCGTGTGAAATTAATAAGGAAAAGCGTCAAATGAGCAACGCTAGAAAAATGGGGAAATAATTGACCGAAATAAAATAATTAGAGACGCAGAACAGGGAAGAAAAGAAAAGTTACACAAGCCAGCAACATAAATCGCGCGCATTGCTAGGTTGGCGACACTGAAACTGCAGCCGTCGAATGACTGTCAGAACGAACGTAAACACATGAATAACCTCTACTTAGAGACTATCGGTGACACGAACAAAGCAATGCGAGAATTAAATTCACAGGTAGGTTAAGCGATATGTAACACAGAAATTCCAAAAAATATGTACATTGTAGAATGAACTCCCAGAACACAAGCCGGAAGGATGAAAATTAACCTGACCCTCGAATGGCCACATCCAAGGAAAATCACACATAAGGGATAAGCAAATAAAACGTAACTCGGAACCTAACGAAAGCTAAGTGGAATAACGAATGAATTGTAACACAATGCCTAAGGAACTCTAAATAAGGCAAGAAAATAAAACGTAATTTAACGCCTAACGTAGCCAATCGCTAAACAAGGTAACAATTCCAACGTAAACTACCTTCAGAAAATATAACATTATTTACAGATGAGCCGGCAGAAAAAAACGTAACAAATTCGTAAGATTCTTCTGCAGACTGTTCAGCAAAGTTTTTCAATTTTACAATATCTTCAGTTACTGGAAGTAGTTTTGGCTTTACTGCAGCCTTTCCGTTAAGATCTTTTAATGCTAAACTACCCAATTCTGTAGTCCATTGAGATTCTACTATTTTTTTAAATCTTTCTAATTCCGTTAACGACTTTTCAATATTCGATACTGGTAAAGGTATTTTTTTTCTTAAAATTAATTTGATTGCTAGGTCCGCTAAGTTTTTCAATGTAGTTCCAAAATGTAGTGCTAGTGATGCGGCTCCAAAACTTCTATTATTTACGTCATATCTAGACATTTTCTTTGTTGCTTCAACTGCATCGTCAAAGTTTTCAGGCTTTAATGTAGAAAGCATGTCATTGTAAGAACCCAGTTTCCGCATTTCGAGTAAAAATTTGCCACATTCTCGTAATTTGTTTGACACGTGATATAAACTACGCTTATTTTTATTTTTTTTTAGTAAATTTTCTCCGAATAAAATGAGAAGAACGTCATTAATTGCAACTGATGTGATATTGTCAGCAAGCATTTTGCTAAATATTTCCGTTTTGACTGATAATTTATTCAACAAATCACCATATTTTTTCAAACTTGCTGAATAGACTAAGGATTCAGCCAGTGGTCGTTTAGTTTCGTTAGAATTCGAGTTTGCATCTTTAGCAAAGCACCCCTTCATGTGACGACTAAGACAGAGACGTTTGTAATATCCTTTACAATATACGCAAATAGCATAATCACTGTCCTTTATTTCTTGTGAAACTTGACGTTTTTTTGGTATTATGTGCCCCCTAATTGCAGGTTCTAGATTTCCTGCATTTCTAAGTAGTTGAAGTAATCTCTTTTTTTTGACCCTTTTGGCTTCCAATGAGAATATTTCTTTTACCTCATTTTCCTCAGCGTGATTCCTTTCTAAATGTCTAGCAAAGTGCTTGAGGTGATTTCGCTGTCGCAAAATTTGCATGTGGTTTTTTTATATTTAATATTAATTAAAAAAGGAGATTTGAAGACATCTGTTTTCTGGAAAAAATATTTTTAGAGTGATATAAATGTGTGTTAAATTCATGAATCGTTGTGTCTAAGGAAATGTGTAAAAATAAGGTCTAAAACTTCTAAGCTAATAGTAGTCTAATTTCAGGTATATTAGAAAACTTTTAGCAGGTGCAAGATTCGGTATTACCTATATATGTATGTATAAGTTATACAATACATAATGTAGACAGATAGTATAGGGACTACTTGGTAGAATAGGATACAAATAATTATTTTTTCTGTGTTTCTGTACACTAATTTACTAGGCAGAAAAGTAAAGGTACCCTTTTGTTAGCGCTTGATTTCGTACTAGAGGGTATGGCTATATTTGTCTGGACTAAGGCATCATTTTGAAGAAAACATTTTTTTAAGTTTTCAATATCAGTATTAGTGATCAAACTATATTCCTGCAAAATGAGAGAAAGGAAGTATTCATTATTTAGGTACACGATACTGTTGCTGTTACCTACGCTAAGATTGTTTAGGGTCTCAAAATCTAGGGGAGTAAAATTTTCTTTGTTATCATAATTGTCCTTATTCTGCAAAGTAACTTTGTTTATGGTATTTATCTAAAAAGTTAACAATGAAAAGCTATAATTAGTCAATCGTCTATCAAATACCTACAATAGTTATGTTTAAACTTACGTTTACTAAAACAGGACTTCGTATTGGAATTTCAACACTTTTGGGAGTATCCTAATCAAAAATAATCGATTAGAAAAATTATTTGAAATTGTTGTTCAAGTATTTATTGTTTTAGATTTTTTATCAAAATGTATGAGCACAGACAAATTTGATAGAGACAGTTCATAACACTATAAAACCGCACTCGTTGTTTAGATCGCCGATTTAGTCCGACTTTCGGTTTTGCGTACCGTAGGGTTGAGAATGGGGTCTCCCGGTCGAAACACCACGTCTAATTTTATAATGTGATCAGCTATCTCTATGTAACTCATCTGTGATACCAGTAAAGTACTTCAAATATTTACACTATCATATTCTGTTGACGGAATGTAAGTCGTGTCACTATTTCCACTACAAATAGAAGACGCATCAGAACTTTCTTCGCCATCCTCAAAAGGATGGTCATGCGGATTACCTAAAAAAAATTATTAGATTTTGCCTGTCAATAGGACTCTTCTTCACCAAAATCGAATAATTTGTTTCGATTTATATTTTAGTATTAGAGTTTAAATTTAAGAACTATAGTACCTAGTCTCATTTTTTACTTACTTAAATACTATTTATTATTTTACAGCCCCGGTAATATAAAAATAATATAAAGAGGGATTTTTTTACATGACTTCTTATAAAAAGGTTGATTTAGTATATGCCCTATGCGGTACAAGTCAAACATTAGGAACGAATTAAAGTCGTATATTGTACCACTGTATTTGTAGAATTTACAGAAAAAAAATCAATGTACCTACTTAATGGTCTGGTATAAAGAAAATAAAACGTTTGCAGAATATTAAATTATAGTAGTTTATTATTGGGGATGTTAAGGCATGAATTATTATTATTATTATTATTCTATGTGCTTTCCGTCTTTTACTTTACTATTAATTATTAGATTTATAAAATATGTTTAAACTATCATTGTAAATTACACTGTATTAGAAAATTGACAAAAACTTCATCTTTATTAATTGATAATACCTTTCGTATGAAATGCAGCAAGAACATTTGCAGCATGTTAAATAAGAGCAGTTAATTCTATGTGTTTTTCATCTATTACTTTACTATTAATTATTAGATCTATTTATCATTATGTTTCGTTCAAAATTTGTTTATGGACGATTTACACGATAAGTTGAAACCGTAGCAGTAACCTTATTCTTAAAGGGCACCTCAGTATTTTTTTAATACACTACTACAGCTAATAATTGTTATCGTTATGGACCATGAAATATTTAACCTAACATTTTTTTAAACATAATTTTAATTATATTTAATATATACTTACGTTCCAGAGCTAATTTCAGCAGTTTTTTTGATCTATCACTCATGGTACCCACTTTTCGCTGCACTTGTTCAAATATGTTACGTTGCCATTCAAAAATAAGAATGGTACCGTTGTTATATTGTAACACGATGTTGCCAAATTTACGAAAACCAACTGGGTGCCTCTATACGCAAAGGGCACCCTTAGGTGCCACATCAACAACATTTTATTGTAATGCATATACGTATATCGAGAGACGCCAGCTGGTGGAACACAGTCGAACTATTTGTGAATATCCGTTACTAAAGAGTTGAAATATGGCACCCACCACATTTTTTCGTAAATGATGCTAGATGACGCTACGTCACCAAAAAAGCAATTTAAAGTGAAAAACAAAGTGACACCCGTAGTCGGGTGCCAGATTGTAAAACTGGGTGTCAGTTATACAACAAGTATACATTTTGGGTGCTACAATTACATTATTTATATATATATATATGTATGTGTATGCTACACTTTGGGGCCGGGTATAACTTATACTGCTTATACGCAGTTATACGATTTCGATTTCGTATAACGTATACGTGTATATGTCCCGAAACTGTAGGTTGCCAGACTTTGAGATGTTATAAGAGATGTGTTGTGGAATTGGAAGTGTTTATTTATGAATGGGAAGCAAAGATGAAAACTCCTAAAGGATTATATTAAAAAAAATTATTCGAATCTGTATCTACCAGGCCGTACCGGGCAGCTCATGGAGCTAATACGGCAAATCCTGCACTCGATAAAACTTTCATGCGAGTTTTTCAAAAAATAAAACATTACAAGAATACTCATTCTATCCGAATTCATAAATTGAACACAAATTTAATTATGCAGGGTGAGTTTTTTTGAATGTTTAGCATTGAGATCTCAGAAACTACTGGAGATAGAAAAACGCTTGAATGGGAAAGATGCGCAGTTTTACGAGTTTGATTTAAAACTGCTTTTTGTTTCTCCGATAACTTTCATGGCTTATGAGATATTCAAAGGAAACTAAATTTTACGATTTTAGCATCGTTAATAGTAATTTTAGAGAAAAACGTAAAATTTAGTTTTTTTTGAATATCTAATAAGCCATGAAAGTTATCGGAGAAACAAAAGCAGTTTTAAATCAAACTCGTAAAACTGCGCATCTTTCCCCATTTAAGCGTTTTTCTATCTCCAGTAGTTTCTGAGATCCCAATGCTAAACATTCAAAAAAACTTACCCTATACCGGGTGTCAACGAGATCATGTGTCAGCCCACCATTTATTTATTAGTTAAAATAAAACTTTGAAATTCGGACCGTATATATGAGTGATTGATGAGTTTCGCACCTGTAGAAACTCATCAATCACTCATATATACGGTCCGAATTTCGAAGTTTTATTTTAACTAATAAATAAATGGCGGGCTGATACATGATCTCGTTGACACCCGGTATAAGTACAGAGCTGGTGCAATAAATCGAATTCGTTGTCATTGCTGTAGTAATGTGAAAAAGTGAGGAACGAATTTGAAATACAATGGCTACAGATGGCACATCGCTTCAGACGTGGGTTGTGAAATAGAAATCTGTAATACGCATTAGGGTCATATTTATAGTTCGTGCTTGAGATTGTGCCAATGCTTGAGCACGCGATTTTGACGTAAATATCATTATAAGTGTGTCAAAATCGCGTGCTCAAGCATCGACACAACCTCAAGGACGAACTACAAATATTACCCTAAATAGCGTAGAATAGAAGTAAAACTAGCAAATTTTGACTATATATCGCCTATGTCCGCGAAATCTTCTACTTCAACAGGTAAGTAAAGTTGCTTTTTTTAATGTATGTGTATAGCATCGACAGAACCTCCAGCACGAATTATAAATATGACCCTGAGGGTCATAATAGATATGACCCTTAGGATCATATTTATAGTTCGTGCTTGAGGTTGTGTTGGTGCTTGAACACGCGATTTTGATGCATTTGTAATGACATTTATGTCAAAATCGCGTGCTCAAGCACAAACTATAAATATGACCCTTTTAGTTGTATAAAGGTGCGCCCATTGAGCCGTGTCGAACTAACCACATGCGGCGCATATTCAATCGTGGCCAATAATGATGATCAGCGCATGATGATTTCAAACCATTTTAATAGTTGCTATAAAAAAGTTACTTTTATGGCTGTTACTGCTATGTCGCGGAAGCACTTCAAATGTCCCGTTTTAAATGTGCCGCTCTGTGACTGCCACCAATATGTATATCGTATGTCTTGGAATGAAGATGACGAACTCTATTGAATAAGCTGATCGAAAGAGGTGCGGGCAAGGGGTAGAGCAGCCAGTTTCCGCGAGAGGAGAAAATAGGCGCAAAACGGTAGGCCACCAACGTTACTATTCTATATGTAATTTCCGTAAGAACTACTTGTATATTTTTATTTACGAAAATAGCTCTCTTTTTCCTGACGGTTTATGATCGATTAATGAACAATTTTATGCCAGTATATTTTGTGTCTTTATTAACAACTAAAATCATAGGTATCAAATGGCGCGGAAACCGATTACTAACCGTTCGTCGAAAGAAAAACCTATTATATTTCCATACAACGCGTAGACACATGAGACTAGACAAAAATGAATGAACAAATATAATCACGCATGTGCATTTGAATGTTTCAGGAAACTGGATATAAAAGAATTTCTTGTCGCTATCATCACTGTTTTACTTCAACTTGGAACACGCTAAACAAACACTACCCTTCGGCTTCCTGGCCGCTCCCCCTTATAAGAAAATTCGTTAATATGTATTGAGTTAAATATAGTGGTTAAAAACGGCTAATATTATAATTGGTTGGAATTTAAATTTTAACCAAGCATAGCAGAATACTATCTAGTCGTTCTTAACTGTTAGCGTCTGTTGAATGCGGCCAATATTTATAAATATAGGACTGTATAATGTGAAATCGTATGTCTATATAAAATGAAAAAAGAACTTGTGTCTATTATAAATATTGTTAAAGAGAGATGTCCACAACAGCTGTTAGAAAAGCCACTGTGATTGCGTATGGACCATGTGCAAGACACTGATTAATCCAGGATATCTGAATTATGATGCGTTAGAAAACCTTTTTGGGCGAATAGGTGCATACGTTAGCAAAGTTCCCGTTATGTAAACAAATGTGATTCACATGAATTAACAATTTAATGGAGAAAAATCTACTTGAGGATGATGGCTCACACATTTTAGCAACCCTGAATATGTTTGTTATATTCATGTAAGTGTTGATGTCCTTATATTTACGTATTATTACTAACTCTGTGTATATGTTTAGTAAGGTATATGCAAGGTGCATCACTACAAAGTAAAGAAGACATGCCTATTATTTTACATGAAAATGTAACTGTTTAAACATACCTTGCGAACAAGTAATGGCATATATCGTGGTTGTATTACAAAATCCAAACCAAGATTTTCAAAATGTGTTGAAAATATGTAAAATTGACTAGGCAATAAAAGGAACGAAGAGGAATGATTTAATAAAAGTAGAAGAATGTTGCAGTAATATGACATCGATTTAATAGTTAAAAGTTTATATGATGTATATGCCATGTTATACCTATTTATATTCTTAACATATAAGGTACGTTATAAAAACCAATTATGAGCAACTTATGCAAAAAATTATTTCCTTTGTAAGCGAATTTTAATTCTATTCGCTATGAACATTATCTGAAGTTACAAGAATCAAACAATTTTTCTTTATCTAATTATTATTTATACTTATGTTAAAGGTGTGAAGGGTATTTTGAAAGGTAAAAGTTTATCTATATATATTCTTTTGCAGGTCAACCCTCTACAGGGGTATTGTATTTAAAACGTAAATAAAATATATCTTATCAATTTTGTTTTTATTTTGTTCAACCATAACGCTGTACTTTTATAGAGTCCAAGCTTATATGTATTGCATATAATTACAATTACTGATTCATAATTGCAGTAAATTAATTCTTGGTCAACCGGCCGGGAAGTTGTCAATTCGCGAACGCAAACCAGTCCGCGAAATGCAATTTTGCAATTAGCAGCCAGCCGTAAAAGTAAATAGACAAACCACATTACAGATTACAGTTTTGACAAATGTTTGTCGGACAAGGACAATAGTGTATTGAAGCTTTTATATCACAAATAAAATTATCTTTCTATGTACAAATATACAGGTGTTCCGTTTTAAAATTATACATTTTTAAATTTCTCAGAAATACGTAATTCAATTGTTTTTTCGTGAACTGCATACTAATCAGCGTTAAAAACACTAATTTGACCACAACTGTAGCTCCAAAAATAACGGAGATAGCAATAGTGCATCGATAACTTCGGACACGGTGTATAACTCGTACATACCTAAATGAACTTTCTTGGGCTCGTCTTTGTTATAGCCTCGCTCGGCTAAGACAGTAGTACTTTATGTACAGCGATGTGCTTTAGTACTGACACCGCTCGAGGGCAGTCGGCTATATATCGTCATACATAAGGGGTATATTTGTAAAGTTTTATGGCACTTTGAGTCAGTACTAAAGCACGTCACTGTACATACTTGTTACATAAATAGCTATTTCAGTATAGGTAGAGTACTGGTTTTGTCTGCAAAATATTGAAGAGTTAAATAATTTATAAGTTTTCTAATTCATGCTTGAAATTAGGTTAGGCCTAACTGGTAGATAGGAATGAAGTTAAAAGACCACTCAATCAAATTTAGTAAGTATATTGTATTTTGGAAGTATAAAAATGAATACCGGGTGTTTCATACCAGGAGACGGAAATTTAAGATTCGGGCAGAGAATTTAATTCTAAGCTAAAAATGTTTTTAATTTTTGTTTTCTAGCGGGCACTTCAAATTCAAAATACTCTGAACTTTGCTAAGATTTCTAATAACTTAGTTCGACGTTGTCAGGCCTGCATCGCTGCTGGAGGCGGACTATTTGAACACTTATTGTGATGTGAAACAATCTTCTTTTTTCTGTA
This sequence comes from Holotrichia oblita, assembly GCA_023690525.1. Taxonomy (NCBI): domain Eukaryota; kingdom Metazoa; phylum Arthropoda; class Insecta; order Coleoptera; family Scarabaeidae; genus Holotrichia; species Holotrichia oblita. The sequence continues at coordinate 66,602,723 of CM043018.1, forward strand.
CAGATATTTCGTTAAACTTAACATTTTGTTGATCCTACACATTTTTTCTAATAAAAAAATATATTAATTGCTTTTTAACATTGAATCTACATAACTCTAGAGCAAGACTCACCAGAAAAAAATTAAAAACATTTTTAGCGTAGAATTAAATTCTCTACCCGAATCTTAAAATTTCGCCTCCTGGTGTGAAACAGCCTGTATATTTGTTCAATATCTCTCTCTCTCAATTGTCCCAAATATGAATACACGGATCCTGTAAACGCAATATAGAAAAAAAAGTCGATATACCAGTCAAAAACAATATGCTAAAGATAATCGAGTCATGAGCAATATTTTTTATTTTCCAGTATAACAGACATTATGTATTTGTAATAACTTTAAAAATTCATTTCTTCTGATTCCTCTTCATTTCGCTACAAATCCATGCCTTAAGCGTTTCTTTCGTTCTATTTATTAATAATGGATATTTTTTAATCGCATCAATACACTCTTTAAAACAAGGCAACTTTTTTGCTTCAAAATGTTTGCAAAAGATTTGTTTTATCAACTCCTTTTCTTCTACTGACCAGTACACAGTTGATTCTGAAAATCAACATATGAAGTTATGTACAAATTATGATTACATGCATCAATACTTTCTCTCTTCTATTCATATTTATTTTCTCTTGCTTTCGTATTTGATTGCTTATCCATGCTTTCAGCTGTATAGGACTTCTGTTGTGTAGTTGTGTATTTTTACATATAGCATTATAGCACTCCTCTGTAGAAGGCAATGTTTTGCCTTCAATATGTTCATTGAAACAGTTTAATGCAGCTTTTTTTCGTCCACATTCCACGACAGCCTCTTGACGTTCCCAACAGGAGATACTAAAACAATTCAGTGCAATGACTACTATCGATGGAAATTGTCAAATTATAAAAAATAATCATATTGAATTTTAATTATTGAAAACTATTTTTTTAAAACTTACCAGACCGTTTCTTATTACGTTTGCTCGTCATATTTTTGGATAAATTGGAGTTAATTGGGGAAATAAATTCAGTAAATGTACTTTCTTCCTTATCATATATCTCATTTGATACAGGTTCTATTTCTGTATTCAGATAACTGTGTGCCAATATATTTCCAACAGCCCCTAAAATCAATACAATAATATACTTGTAATATCATCGATGCTTAGTTGGTGAAAATACTATTTACCTTCATCACAGTTTCTAGTTTCCTCGATTTCAGTGGAAATATTACAATCTTCATTACTAATTTCAGCAGATGTATCATTTGATGTTATCAAAGTATTTTGATAACTCTTTAAAGGATTATCCAAAAATTCTAAAATAAATACAATAAAATCAATCGGGGAAAAAAACATAATTAGATATGACTTACCACTGTTTACATCTTCAGATTCATTATTAGGTTCACCTTGTGCAATTTCGAGTAATCGGGACATTCTTACTATATCTCTCGTCACAATTGGCATTCTATAATGTTCTTTGTGAATTTTTTCGGCGTGTCCGAGAAAGTTAGCTAGGTCAGACACTTCTTGCTCCTGCAGGTTTAGTAATACGGAGTGCGTAGCAATGTGTTTGCGCAGTTCAGTTCCCCTCAAAGTAGAAGGGTCCTTCGCACCACACAATACTGGAAACTTTCTTAGTAATACACATGCTCTAAAATCCTCAATTGTCAAACGCTCAATTTCTCCAGCCCTACGTCTATTAAAAATTTGAACGGATATCAAAGTATACTCAGCTAAAGATTTCCATGTGGAGAAGTCAAACCTTTCTATTTATAAGCAATGTATATGTGTTTTTTCGTTTTTGTTCAAGAAACTGCCTTAATAATTTAATATCTTCCATACTTGTAATTTAATGTTTTTCTGTCTTCGCAACTCTTTTTGATTTTCTTCAACAGTTTTATTGACTGATGATGCAAAATCTTCTTCGAGAATACTTACAAAATTTTTGTTTTTCTAACATTATCTTCATCATCTCTTTTTTATATATTCATTAATCAAAATCTTAGAACATTTTTTTAGTAAAGTACCACATGCAAATGCTGTAGCAGGTGATCTATAACTACAATCTTCACCTAGTAATGCAACCTTATTCGGCAGCTATGACATTATCATATAGTTTGGGTTGCAAAAGCTGCAAATCAGGTATTTCTGGATTAATTTTTTTTAAGATGACCATTAAGCGCCCAATCAATCTTAATTTTGATCGAATCATTGAATGAAAATGAGGCTTTCTATATTTATTACACAAGCTATTACCATATATAATAGCCAATTCATCATACCGTATTATGTTAGTGACATCATCATCTCTTAATTTGGGAAACACTTGAAATTTTAAAGTAGGAGCAGCTTTTTTATGGATTTGTCCATGTATAGCACGAGACAGTGTTAGCAATTCTCTACTACCTGTTGCTGCATTAACATTGCATTTTCTATAATGTCTTCTAATTGAATTTTTGGAATAAAAGTCTTTACATGTAGGACATAATTTAAAATCACGATCAGTTCTTTTAAATGAACATTGCGGTCTTCGACTTACAATTAATGTGCCATTATTATACTCTGACTTAGTATTGAACATAAAAGTTCCTTTTTTTCTCAATGCCATTATAAGGTTCCTGCGTTCTGCCACACCTAAAACAAATTAAAATATAAACAATAACAACCTTTCTTAGTGTTACAAAGAAATTAAAAAATACCTTTAGGCAAATTTCTTATTGGTTGAACATCAGATTCATCTTTATGAACAATTTCTAAATGTCTGGAAAATTTTGTTACTAACTTATGACAAAAAATACAAAAATATCGTTTTGATTTCATTTTAGAATTAGGAATATTTTTAATTTGTACTGGAGAAAATGTAGATGCATTCATGTCAAGTTCAATTTCTCTATTTAACTCGTCTTGCATAAAATCCATTTTTTTATTTTCAGTTACAATTTGTTTTCTTTTTGGTGTGTCGCTTACAGTCGTGGTTAAAGCAGGAATAGTTGTTGGTGGTGAGAAGTTAGTAGTAATGTTTGCATTAAAATCTACGCAATGCATATTTTCCTGAGAAGATAAATCAGAAGTACTTGAATCATCTGACTCTGGAATGTAGTTGGGATCGGCATCACTATCATCCATTT
>CM043018.1:67289473-67431945 GCA_023690525.1 Holotrichia oblita
CCGCGCAAACTTTTTGTTGAATCCGCCGCCGCCGATGCGCGCAATGCGTTCTATATGTTCTATATAGCACGTCTGCCAAGTTTGCAACGCGTCGCAGCAGCAGGAGCGGAGTTACGTGCGCCTTGCGTTATCCTTCGTATTAGGGCAAGCGGAGAATCCGCGCAAACTTTTTGTTGAATCCGCCGCCGCCGATGCGCGCAATGCGTTCTATATGTTCTATATAGCACGTCTGCCAAGTTTGCAACGCGTCGCAGCAGCAGGAGCGGAGTTACGTGCGCCTTGCGTTATCCTTCGTATTAGGGCAAGCGGAGAATCCGCGCAAACTTTTGTTGAATCCGCCGCCGCCGATGCGCGCAATGCGTTCTATATGTTCTATATAGCACGTCTGCCAAGTTTGCAACGCGTCGCAGCAGCAGGAGCGGGTTACGTGCGCCTTGCGTTATCCTTCGTATTAGGGCAAGCGGAGAATCCGCGCAAACTTTTTGTTGAATCCGCCGCCGCCGATGCGCGCAATGCGTTCTATATGTTCTATATAGCACGTCTGCCAAGTTTGCAACGCGTCGCAGCAGCAGGAGCGGAGTTACGTGCGCCTTGCGTTATCCTTCGTATTAGGGCAAGCGGAGAATCCGCGCAAACTTTTTGTTGAATCCGCCGCCGCCGATGCGCGCAATGCGTTCTATATGTTCTATATAGCACGTCTGCCAAGTTTGCAACGCGTCGCAGCAGCAGGAGCGGAGTTACGTGCGCCTTGCGTTATCCTTCGTATTAGGGCAAGCGGAGAATCCGCGCAAACTTTTTGTTGAATCCGCCGCCGCCGATGCGCGCAATGCGTTCTATATGTTCTATATAGCACGTCTGCCAAGTTTGCAACGCGTCGCAGCAGCAGGAGCGGAGTTACGTGCGCCTTGCGTTATCCTTCGTATTAGGGCAAGCGGAGAATCCGCGCAAACTTTTTGTTGAATCCGCCGCCGCCGATGCGCGCAATGCGTTCTATATGTTCTATATAGCACGTCTGCCAAGTTTGCAACGCGTCGCAGCAGCAGGAGCGGAGTTACGTGCGCCTTGCGTTATCCTTCGTATTAGGGCAAGCGGAGAATCCGCGCAAACTTTTTGTTGAATCCGCCGCCGCCGATGCGCGCAATGCGTTCTATATGTTCTATATAGCACGTCTGCCAAGTTTGCAACGCGTCGCAGCAGCAGGAGCGGAGTTACGTGCGCCTTGCGTTATCCTTCGTATTAGGGCAAGCGGAGAATCCGCGCAAACTTTTTGTTGAATCCGCCGCCGCCGATGCGCGCAATGCGTTCTATATGTTCTATATAGCACGTCTGCCAAGTTTGCAACGCGTCGCAGCAGCAGGAGCGGAGTTACGTGCGCCTTGCGTTATCCTTCGTATTAGGGCAAGCGGAGAATCCGCGCAAACTTTTTGTTGAATCCGCCGCCGCCGATGCGCGCAATGCGTTCTATATGTTCTATATAGCACGTCTGCCAAGTTTGCAACGCGTCGCAGCAGCAGGAGCGGAGTTACGTGCGCCTTGCGTTATCCTTCGTATTAGGGCAAGCGGAGAATCCGCGCAAACTTTTTGTTGAATCCGCCGCCGCCGATGCGCGCAATGCGTTCTATATGTTCTATATAGCACGTCTGCCAAGTTTGCAACGCGTCGCAGCAGCAGGAGCGGAGTTACGTGCGCCTTGCGTTATCCTTCGTATTAGGGCAAGCGGAGAATCCGCGCAAACTTTTTGTTGAATCCGCCGCCGCCGATGCGCGCAATGCGTTCTATATGTTCTATATAGCACGTCTGCCAAGTTTGCAACGCGTCGCAGCAGCAGGAGCGGAGTTACGTGCGCCTTGCGTTATCCTTCGTATTAGGGCAAGCGGAGAATCCGCGCAAACTTTTTGTTGAATCCGCCGCCGCCGATGCGCGCAATGCGTTCTATATGTTCTATATAGCACGTCTGCCAAGTTTGCAACGCGTCGCAGCAGCAGGAGCGGAGTTACGTGCGCCTTGCGTTATCCTTCGTATCAGGGCAAGCGGAGAATCCGCGCAAACACCTTGAGATCCGCCGCCGCCGATGCGCGCAATGCGTTCTATATGTTCTATATAGCGTCTCCCAAGTTGCAACGCGTCGCAGCAGCTTGGGAGCGGAGTTACGTGCGCCTTGCGTTATCCTTCGTATTAGGGCAAGCGGAGAATCCGCGCAAACTTTTGTAGAATCCGCAGCCGCCGATGCGCGCAATGCGTTCTATATGTTCTATATAGCACGTCTGCGCCAAGTTTACAACGCGTCGCAGCAGCAGGAGCGGAGTTACGTGCGCCTTGCGTTATCCTTCGTATCAGGGCAAGCGGAGAATCCGCGCAAACTTTTTGTTGAATCCGCCGCCGCCGATGCGCGCAATGCGTTCTATATGTTCTATATAGCACGTCTGCCACGTTTGCAACGCGTCGCAGCGGCAGGAGCGGAGTTACGTGCGCCTTGCGTTATCCTTCGTATCGGGGCAAGCGGAGAATCGCGCAAACTTTTTGTTGAATCCGCCGCCGCCGATGCGCGCAATGCGTTCTATATGTTCTATATAGCACGTCTGCCAAGTTTGCAGAGCGTCGCAGCAGCAGGGGCGGGTTACGTGCGCCTTGCGTTATACTTCCTATTAGGGCAAGCGGAGAATCCGCTCAAACTTTTTGTTGAATCCGCCGCCGCCGATGCGCGCAATGCGTTCTATATGTTCTATATAGCACGTCTGCCAAGTTTGCAATGCGTCGCAGCAGTAGGGGCGGGTTACGTGCGCCTTGCGTTATCCTTCGTATCAGGGCAAGCGGAGAACCCGCGCAAACTTTTTGTTGAATCCGCCGCCGCCGATGCGCGCAATGAATTCTATATGTTCTATATAGTACGTCTGCCAACTTTGCAACGCGTCGCAGCAGCAGGAGCGGAGTTACGTGCGCCTTGCGTTTTCCTTCGTATTAGGGCAAGCGAAGAATCCGCGCAAACTTTTTGTTGAATCCGCCGCCGCCGATGCGCGCAATGCGTTCTACATGTTCTATATAGCACGTCTGCCAAGTCTGCAACGCGTCGCAGCAGCAGGGGCGGAGTTACGTGCGCCTTGTGTTATCCTTCGTATTAGGGCAAGCGGAGAATCCGCGCAAACTTTTTGTTGAATCCGCCGCCGCCGATGCGCGCAATGCGTTCTATATGTTCTATATAGCACGTCTGCCAAGTTTGCAACGCGTCGCAGCAGCAGGAGCGGAGTTACGTGCGCCTTGCGTTTTCCTTCGTATTAGGGCAAGCGGAGAATCCGCGCAAACTTTCTGTTGAATCCGCCGCCGCCGATGCTCGCAATGCGTTCTATATGTTCTATATAGCACGTCTGCCAAGTTTGCAACCTGTCGCAGCAGCAGGAGCGGAGTTACGTGCGCCTTGCGTTATCCTTCGTATTAGGGCAAGCGGAGAATCCGCGCAAACTTTTTGTTGAATCCGCCGCCGCCGATGCGCGCAATGCGTTCTATATGTTCTATATAGCACGTCTGCCAAGTTTGCAACGCGTCGCAGCAGCAGGAGCGGAGTTACGTGCGCCTTGCGTTATCCTTCGTATTAGGGCAAGCGAAGAATCCGCGCAAACTTTTTGTTGAATCCGCCGCCGCCGACGCGCGCAATGCGTTCTATATGTTCTATATAGCACGTCTGCCAAGTTTGCAACGCGTCGCAGCAACAGGAGCGGAGTTACGAGCGCCTTGCGTTGTCCTTCGTATTAGGGCAAGCGGAGAATCCGCGCAAACTTTTTGTTGAATCCGTCGCCGCCGATGCGCGCAATGCGTTCTATATGTTCTATATAGCACGTCCGCCAACTTTGCAACGCGTCGCAGCAGCAGGAGCGGAGTTACGTGCGCCTTGCGTTTTCCTTCGTATTAGGGCAAGCGGAGAATCCGCGCAAACTTTTTGTTGAATCCGCCGCCGCCGACGCGCGCAATGCGTTCTATATGTTCTATATAGCACGTCTGCCAAGTTTGCAACCTGTCGCAGCAGCAGGAGCGGAGTTACGTGCGCCTTGCGTTGTCCTTCGTATTAGGGCAAGCGGAGAATCCGCGCAAACTTTTTGTTGAATCCGCCGCCGCCGATGCGCGCAATGCGTTCTATATGTTCTATATAGCACGTCTGCCAAGTTTGCAGCGCGTCGCAGCAGCAGGAGCGGAGTTACGTGCGCCTTGCGTTATCCTTCCGCCGCCGCCGCCGATGCGCGCAATGCGTTCTATATGTTCTATATAGCACGTCTGTCAAGTTTGCAACGCGTCGCAGCAGCAGGAGCGGGTTACGTGCGCCTTGCGTTATCCTTCGTATCAGGGCAAGCGGAGAATCCGCGCAAACTTTTTGTTGAATCCGCCGCCGCCGATGCGCGCAATGCGTTCTATATGTTCTATATAGCACGTCTGCCAAGTTTGCAACGCGTCGCAGCAGCAGGGGCGGAGTTACGTGCGCCTTGCGTTATCCTTCGTATTAGGGCAAGCGAAGAATCCGCGCAAACTTTTGTTGAATCCGCCGCCGCCGATGCGCGCAATGCGTTCTATATGTTCTATATAGCACGTCTGCCAAGTTTGCAACGCGTCGCAGCAACAGGAGCGGAGTTACGTGCGCCTTGCGTTATCCTTCGTATTAGGGCAAGCGGAGAATCCGCGCAAACTTTTTGTTGAATCCGCCGCCGCCGATGCGCGCAATGCGTTCTATATGTTCTATATAGCACGTCTGCCAACTTTGCAACGCGTCGCAGCAGCAGGAGCGGAGTTACGTGCGCCTTGCGTTATCCTTCGTATTAGGGCAAGCGGAGAATCCGCGCAAACTTTTTGTTGAATCCGCCGCCGCCGACGCGCGCAATGCGTTCTATATGTTCTATATAGCACGTCTGCCAAGTTTGCAACCTGTCGCAGCAGCAGGAGCGGAGTTACGTGCGCCTTGCGTTGTCCTTCGTATTAGGGCAAGCGGAGAATCCGCGCAAACTTTTTGTTGAATCCGCCGCCGCCGATGCGCGCAATGCGTTCTATATGTTCTATATAGCACGTCTGCCAAGTTTGCAACGCGTCGCAGCAGCAGGAGCGGAGTTACGTGCGCCTTGCGTTATCCTTCGTATCAGGGCAAGCGGAGAATCCGCGCAAACTTTTTGCCGCCGCCGCCGATGCGCGCAATGCGTTCTATATGTTCTATATAGCACGTCTGTCAAGTTTGCAACGCGTCGCAGCAGCAGGAGCGGATTTACGTGCGCCTTGCGTTATCCTTCGTATCAGGGCAAGCGGAGAATCCGCGCAAACTTTTTGTTGAATCCGCCGCCGCCGATGCGCGCAATGCATTCTATATGTTCTATATAGTACGTCTGCCAACTTTGCAACGCGTCGCAGCAGCAGGAGCGGAGTTACGTGCGCCTTGCGTTTTCCTTCGTATTAGGGCAAGCGGAGAATCCGCGCAAACTTTTTGTTGAATCCGCCGCCGCCGATGCGCGCAATGCGTTCTATATGTTCTATATAGCACGTTTACCAAATTTGCAACGCGTCGCAGCAGCAGGAGCGGAGTTACGTGCGCCTTGCGTTATCCTTCGTATGAGGGCAAGCGGAGAATCCGCGCAAACTTTTTGTTGAATCCGCCGCCGCCGATGCGCGCAATGCGTTCTATATGTTCTATATAGCACGTCTGCCAAGTTTGCAACGCGTCGCAGCAGCAGGAGCGGAGTTACGTGCGCTTTGCGTTATCCTTCGTATTAGGGCAAGCGGAGAATCCGCGCAAACTTTTTGTTGAATCCGCCGCCGCCGATGCGCGCAATGCGTTCTATATGTTCTATATAGCACGTCTGCCAAGTTTGCAACGCGTCGCAGCAGCAGGAGCGGAGTTACGTGCGCCTTGCGTTTTCCTTCGTATTAGGGCAAGCGGAGAATCCGCGCAAACTTTTTGTTGAATCCGCCGCCGCCGATGCGCGCAATGCGTTCTATATGTTCTATATAGCACGTCTGCCAAGTTTGCAACGCGTCGCAGCAGCAGGAGCGGAGTTACGTGCGCCTTGCGTTATCCTTCGTATTAGGGCAAGCGGAGAATCCGCGCAAACTTTTTGTTGAATCCGCCGCCGCCGATGCGCGCAATGCGTTCTATATGTTCTATATAGCACGTCTGCCAAGTTTGCAACGCGTCGCTAGCAGCAGGAGCGGAGTTACGTGCGCCTTGCGTTATCCTTCGTATTAGGGCAAGCGGAGAATCCGCGCAAACTTTTTGTTGAATCCGCCGCCGCCGATGCGTTTCTATATGTTCTATATAGCACGTCTGCCAAGTTTGCAACGCGTCGCAGCAGCAGGAGCGGAGTTACGTGCGCCTTGCGTTATCCTTCGTATTAGGGCAAGCGGAGAATCCGCGCAAACTTTTTGTTGAATCCGCCGCCGCCGATGCGCGAAATGCGTTCTATATGTTCTATATAGCACGTCTGCCAAGTTTGCAACGCGTCGCAGCAGCAGGAGCGGAGTTACGTGCGCCTTGCGTTATCCTTCGTATTAGGGCAAGCGGAGAATCCGCGCAAACTTTTTGTTGAATCCGCCGCCGCCGATGCGCGCAATGCGTTCTATATGTTCTATATAGCACGTTTGCTAAGTTTGCAACGCGTCGCAGCAGCAGGAGCGGAGTTACGTGCGCCTTGCGTTATCCTTCGTATCAGGGCAAGCGGAGAATCCGCGCAAACTTTTTGTTGAATCCGCCGCCGCCGATGCGCGCAATGCGTTCTATATGTTCTATATAGCACGTTTGCCAAGTTTGCAACGCGTCGCAGCAGCAGGAGCGGAGTTACGTGCGCCTTGCGTTTTCCTTCGTATTAGGGCAAGCGGAGAATCCGCGCAAACTTTTTGTTGAATCCGCCGCCGCCGATGCGCGCAATGCGTTCTATATGTTCTATATAGCACGTCTGCCAAGTTTGCAACGCGTCGCAGCAGCAGGGGCGGAGTTACGTGCGCCTTGCGTTATCCTTCGTATTAGGGCAAGCGGAGAATCCGCGCAAACTTTTTGTTGAATCCGCCGCCGCCGATGCCCGCAATGCGTTCTATATGTTCTATATAGCACGTTTGCTAAGTTTGCAACGCGTCGCAGCAGCAGGAGCGGAGTTACGTGCGCCTTGCGTTATCCTTCGTATGAGGGCAAGCGGAGATTCCGCGCAAACTTTTTGTTGAATCCGCCGCCGCCGATGCGCGCAATGCGTTCTATATGTTCTATATAGCACGTCTGCCAAGTTTGCAACGCGTCGCAGCAGCAGGAGCGGAGTTACGTGCGCCTTGCGTTATCCTTCGTATTAGGGCAAACGGAGAATCCGCGCAAACTTTTTGTTGAATCCGCCGCCGCCGATGCGCGCAATGCGTTCTATATGTTCTATATAGCACGTCTGCCAAGTTTGCAACGCGTCGCAGCAGCAAGAGCGGAGTTACGTGCGCCTTGCGTTATCCTTCGTATTAGGGCAAGCGGAGAATCCGCGCAAACTTTTTGTTGAATCCGCCGCCGCCGATGCGCGAAATGCGTTCTATATGTTCTATATAGCACGTCTGCCAAGTTTGCAACGCGTCGCAGCAGCAGGAGCGGAGTTACGTGCGCCTTGCGTTATCCTTCGTATTAGGGCAAGCGGAGAATCCGCGCAAACTTTTTGTTGAATCCGCCGCCGCCGATGCGCGCAATGCATTCTATATGTTCTATATAGCACGTCTGCCAAGTTTGCAACGCGTCGCAGCAGCAGGAGCGGAGTTACGTGCGCCTTGCGTTTTCCTTCGTATTAGGGCAAACGGAGAATCCGCGCAAACTTTTTGTTGAATCCGCCGCCGCCGATGCGCGCAATGCGTTCTATATGTTCTATATAGCACGTCTGCCAAGTTTGCAACGCGTCGCAGCAGCAAGAGCGGAGTTATGTGCGCCTTGCGTTATCCTTCGTATTAGGGCAAGCGGAGAATCCGCGCAAACTTTTTGTTGAATCCGCCGCCGCCGATGCGCGAAATGCGTTCTATATGTTCTATATAGCACGTCTGCCAAGTTTGCAACGCGTCGCAGCAGCAGGAGCGGAGTTACGTGCGCCTTGCGTTATCCTTCGTATCAGGGCAAGCGGAGAATCCGCGCAAACTTTTTGTTGAATCCGCCGCCGCCGATGCGCGCAATGCGTTCTATATGTTCTATATAGTACGTCTGCCAAGTTTGCAACGCGTCGCAGCAGCAGGAGCGGAGTTACGTGCGCCTTGCGTTTTCCTTCGTATTAGGGCAAGCGGAGAGAATCCGCGCAAACTTTTTGTTGAATCCGCCGCCGCCGATGCGCGCAATGCGTTCTACATGTCCTATATAGCACGTCTGCCAAGTTTGCAACGCGTCGCAGCAGCAGGGGCGGAGTTACGTGCGCCTTGCGTTATCCTTCGTATTAGGGCAAGCGGAGAATCCGCGCAAACTTTTTGTTGAATCCGCCGCCGCCGATGCGCGCAATGCGTTCTATATGTTCTATATAGCACGTCTGCCAAGTTTGCAACGCGTCGCAGCAGCAGGAGCGGAGTTACGTGCGCCTTGCGTTATCCTTCGTATTAGGGCAAGCGGAGAATCCGCGCAAACTTTTTGTTGAATCCGCCGCCGCCGATGCGCGCAATGCGTTCTATATGTTCTATATAGCACGTCTGCCAAGTTTGCAACGCGTCGCAGCAGCAGGAGCGGAGTTACGTGCGCCTTGCGTTATCCTTCGTATTAGGGCAAGCGGAGAATCCGCGCAAACTTTTTGTTGAATCCGCCGCCGCCGATGCGCGCAATGCGTTCTATATGTTCTATATAGCACGTCTGCCAAATTTGCAACGCGTCGCAGCAGCAGGAGCGGAGTTACGTGCGCCTTGCGTTATCCTTCGTATTAGGGCAAGCGGAGAATCCGCGCAAACTTTTTGTTGAATCCGCCGCCGCCGATGCGCGCAATGCGTTCTATATGTTCTATATAGCACGTTTGCCAAGTTTGCAACGCGTCGCAGCAGCAGGAGCGGAGTTACGTGCGCCTTGCGTTATCCTTCGTATGAGGGCAAGCGGAGAATCCGCGCAAACTTTTTGTTGAATCCGCCGCCGCCGATGCGCGCAATGCGTTCTATATGTTCTATATAGCACGTCTGCCAAGTTTGCAACGCGTCGCAGCAACAGGAGCGGAGTTACGTGCGCCTTGCGTTATCCTTCGTATTAGGGCAAACGGAGAATCCGCGCAAACTTTTTGTTGAATCCGCCGCCGCCGACGCGCGCAATGCGTTCTATATGTTCTATATAGCACGTCTGCCAAGTTTGCAACGCGTCGCAGCAGCAAGAGCGGAGTTACGTGCGCCTTGCGTTATCCTTCGTATTAGGGCAAGCGGAGAATCCGCGCAAACTTTTTGTTGAATCCGCCGCCGCCGATGCGCGAAATGCGTTCTATATGTTCTATATAGCACGTCTGCCAAGTTTGCAACGCGTCGCAGCAGCAGGAGCGGAGTTACGTGCGCCTTGCGTTATCCTTCGTATTAGGGCAAGCGGAGAATCCGCGCAAACTTTTTGTTGAATCCGCCGCCGCCGATGCGCGCAATGCATTCTATATGTTCTATATAGTACGTCTGCCAACTTTGCAACGCGTCGCAGCAGCAGGAGCGGAGTTACGTGCGCCTTGCGTTTTCCTTCGTATTAGGGCAAACGGAGAATCCGCGCAAACTTTTTGTTGAATCCGCCGCCGCCGATGCGCGCAATGCGTTCTATATGTTCTATATAGCACGTCTGCCAAGTTTGCAACGCGTCGCAGCAGCAGGAGCGGAGTTACGTGCGCCTTGCGTTATCCTTCGTATTAGGGCAAGCGGAGAATCCGCGCAAACTTTTTGTTGAATCCGCCGCCGCCGATGCGCGCAATGCGTTCTATATGTTCTATATAGCACGTCTGCCAAGTTTGCAACGCGTCGCAGCAGCAGGAGCGGAGTTACGTGCGCCTTGCGTTATCCTTCGTATCAGGGCAAGCGGAGAATCCGCGCAAACTTTTTGTTGAATCCGCCGCCGCCGATGCGCGCAATGCATTCTATATGTTCTATATAGCACGTCTGCCAACTTTGCAACGCGTCGCAGCAGCAGGAGCGGAGTTACGTGCGCCTTGCGTTTTCCTTCGTATTAGGGCAAGCGGAGAATCCGCGCAAACTTTTTGTTGAATCCGCCGCCGCCGATGCGCGCAATGCGTTCTATATGTTCTATATAGCACGTCTGCCAAGTTTGCAACGCGTCGCAGCAGCAGGAGCGGAGTTACGTGCGCCTTGCGTTATCCTTCGTATTAGGGCAAGCGGAGAATCCGCGCAAACTTTTTGTTGAATCCGCCGCCGCCGATGCGCGCAATGCGTTCTATATGTTCTATAAGCACGTTTGCTAAGTTTGCAACGCGTCGCAGCAGCAGGAGCGGAGTTACGTGCGCCTTGCGTTATCCTTCGTATGAGGGCAAGCGGAGAATCCGCTCAAACTTTTTGTTGAATCCGCCGCCGCCGATGCGCGCAATGCGTTCTATATGTTCTATATAGCACGTCTGCCAAGTTTGCAACGCGTCGCAGCAGCAGGAGCGGAGTTACGTGCGCCTTGCGTTTTCCTTCGTATTAGGGCAAGCGGAGAATCCGCGCAAACTTTTTGTTGAATCCGCCGCCGCCGATGCGCGCAATGCGTTCTATATGTTCTATATAGCACGTCTGCCAAGTTTGCAACGCGTCGCAGCAGCAGGAGCGGAGTTACGTGCGCCTTGCGTTATCCTTCGTATTAGGGCAAGCGGAGAATCCGCGCAAACTTTTTGTTGAATCCGCCGCCGCCGATGCGCGCAATGCGTTCTATATGTTCTATATAGCACGTCTGCCAAGTTTGCAACGTGTCGCAGCAGCAGGAGCGGAGTTACGTGCGCCTTGCGTTATCCTTCGTATTAGGGCAAGCGGAGAATCCGCGCAAACTTTTTGTTGAATCCACCGCCGCCGATGCGCGCAATGCGTTCTACATGTTCTATATAGCACGTCTGCCAAGTTTGCAACGCGTCGCAGCAGCAGGAGCGGAGTTACGTGCGCCTTGCGTTATCCTTCGTATTAGGGCAAGCGGAGAATCCGCGCAAACTTTTTGTTGAATCCGCCGCCGCCGATGCGCGAAATGCGTTCTATATGTTCTATATAGCACGTCTGCCAAGTTTGCAACGCGTCGCAGCAGCAGGAGCGGAGTTACGTGCGCCTTGCGTTATCCTTCGTATTAGGGCAAGCGGAGAATCCGCGCAAACTTTTTGTTGAATCCGCCGCCGCCGATGCGCGAAATGCGTTCTATATGTTCTATATAGCACGTCTGCCAAGTTTGCAACGCGTCGCAGCAGCAGGAGCGGAGTTACGTGCGCCTTGCGTTATCCTTCGTATTAGGGCAAGCGGAGAATCCGCGCAAACTTTTTGTTGAATCCGCCGCCGCCGATGCCCGCAATGCGTTCTGTATGTTCTATATAGCACGTTTGCTAAGTTTGCAACGCGTCGCAGCAGCAGGAGCGGAGTTACGTCCGCCTTGCGTTATCCTTCGTATTAGGGCAAGCGGAGAATCCGCGCAAACTTTTTGTTGAATCCGCCGCCGCCGATGCCCGCAATGCGTTCTATATGTTCTATATAGCACGTTTGCCAAGTTTGCAACGCGTCGCAGCAGCAGGAGCGGAGTTACGTGCGCCTTGCGTTATCCTTCGTATTAGGGCAAGCGGAGAATCCGCGCAAACTTTTTGTTGAATCCGCCGCCGCCGATGCGCGCAATGCGTTCTATATGTCCTATATAGCACGTTTGCCAAGTTTGCAACGCGTCGCAGCAGCAGGAGCGGAGTTACGTGCGCCTTGCGTTATCCTTCGTATGAGGGCAAGCGGAGAATCCGCGCAAACTTTTTGTTGAATCCGCCGCCGCCGATGCGCGCAATGCGTTCTATATGTTCTATATAGCACGTCTGCCAAGTTTGCAACGCGTCGCAGCAACAGGAGCGGAGTTACGTGCGCTTTGCGTTATCCTTCGTATTAGGGCAAGCGGAGAATCCGCGCAAACTTTTTGTTGAATCCGCCGCCGCCGATGCGCGCAATGCGTTCTATATGTTCTATATAGCACGTTTGCTAAGTTTGCAACGCGTCGCAGCAGCAGGAGCGGAGTTACGTGCGCCTTGCGTTATCCTTCGTATTAGGGCAAGCGGAGAATCCGCGCAAACTTTTTGTTGAATCCGCCGCCGCCGATGCGCGCAATGCGTTATATATGTTCTATATAGCACGTCTGCCAAGTTTGCAACGCGTCGCAGCAGCAGGAGCGGAGTTACGTGCGCCTTGCGTTATCCTTCGTATTAGGGCAAACGGAGAATCCGCGCAAACTTTTTGTTGAATCCGCCGCCGCCGATGCGCGCAATGCGTTCTATATGTTCTATATAGCACGTCTGCCAAGTTTGCAACGCGTCGCAGCAGCAGGAGCGGAGTTACGTGCGCCTTGCGTTATCCTTCGTATTAGGGCAAGCGGAGAATCCGCGCAAACTTTTTGTTGAATCCGCCGCCGCCGATGCCCGCAATGCGTTCTGTATGTTCTATATAGCACGTTTGCTATGTTTGCAACGCGTCGCAGCAGCAGGAGCGGAGTTACGTCCGCCTTGCGTTATCCTTCGTATTAGGGCAAGCGGAGAATCCGCGCAAACTTTTTGTTGAATCCGCCGCCGCCGATGCCCGCAATGCGTTCTATATGTTCTATATGGCACGTTTGCTAAGTTTGCAACGCGTCGCAGCAGCAGGAGCGGAGTTACGTGCGCCTTGCGTTATCCTTCGTATTAGGGCAAGCGAAGAATCCGCGCAAACTTTTTGTTGAATCCGCCGCCGCCGATGCGCGCAATGCGTTCTACATGTCCTATATAGCACGTTTGAAAAGTTTGCAACGCGTCGCAGCAGCAGGGGCGGAGTTACGTGCGCCTTGCGTTATCCTTCGTATGAGGGCAAGCGGAGAATCCGCGCAAACTTTTTGTTGAATCCGCCGCCGCCGATGCGCGCAATGCGTTCTATATGTTCTATATAGCACGTCTGCCAAGTTTGCAACGCGTCGCAGCAACAGGAGCGGAGTTACGTGCGCTTTGCGTTATCCTTCGTATTAGGGCAAGCGGAGAATCCGCGCAAACTTTTTGTTGAATCCGCCGCCGCCGACGCGCGCAATGCGTTCTATATATTCTATATAGCACGTTTGCTAAGTTTGCAACGCGTCGCAGCAGCAGGAGCGGAGTTACGTGCGCCTTGCGTTATCCTTCGTATGAGGGCAAGCGGAGATTCCGCGCAAACTTTTTGTTGAATCCGCCGCCGCCGATGCCCGCAGTGCGTTATATATGTTCTATATAGCACGTCTGCCAAGTTTGCAACGCGTCGCAGCAGCAGGAGCGGAGTTACGTGCGCCTTGCGTTATCCTTCGTATTAGGGCAAACGGAGAATCCGCGCAAACTTTTTGTTGAATCCGCCGCCGCCGACGCGCGCAATGCGTTCTATATGTTCTATATAGCACTTCTGCCAAGTTTGCAACGCGTCGCAGCAGCAGGAGCGGAGTTACGTGCGCCTTGCGTTATCCTTCGTATTAGGGCAAGCGTAGAATCCGCGCAAACTTTTTGTTGAATCCGCCGCCGCCGACGCGCGCAATGCGTTCTATATGTTCTATATAGCACGTCTGCCAAGTTTGCAACGCGTCGCAGCAGCAGGAGCGGAGTTACGTGCGCTTTGCGTTATCCTTCGTATTAGAGCAAGCGGAGAATCCGCGCAAACTTTTTGTTGAATCTGCCGCCGCCGATGCGCGCAATGCGTTCTATATGTTCTATATAGCACGTCTGCCAAGTTTGCAACGCGTCGCAGCAGCAGGAGCGGAGTTACGTGCGCCTTGCGTTTTCCTTCGTATTAGGGCAAGCGGAGAATCCGCGCAAACTTTTTGTTGAATCCGCCGCCGCCGATGCGCGCAATGCGTTCTACATGTCCTATATAGCACGTCTGCCAAGTTTGCAACGCGTCGCTACAGCAGGAGCGGAGTTACGTGCGCCTTGCGTTATCCTTCGTATTAGGGCAAGCGGAGAATCCGCGCAAACTTTTTGCTGAATCCGCCGCCGCCGATGCGCGAAATGCGTTCTATATGTTCTATACAGCACGTCTGCCAAGTTAGCAACGCGTCGCAGCAGCAGGAGCGGAGTTACGTGCGCCTTGCGTCATCCTTCGTATTAGGGCAAGCGGAGAATCCGCGCAAACTTTTTGTTGAATCCGCCGCCGCCGATGCGCGAAATGCGTTCTATATGTTCTATATAGCACGTCTGCCAAGTTTGCAACGCGTCGCAGCAGCAGGAGCGGAGTTACGTGCGCCTTGCGTTATCCTTCGTATTAGGGCAAGCGGAGAATCCGCGCAAACTTTTTGTTGAATCCGCCGCCGCCGATGCCCGCAATGCGTTCTATATGTTCTATATGGCACGTTTGCTAAGTTTGCAACGCGTCGCAGCAGCAGGAGCGGAGTTACGTCCGCCTTGCGTTATCCTTCGTATTAGGGCAAGCGGAGAATCCGCGCAAACTTTTTGTTGAATCCACCGCCGCCGATGCCCGCAATGCGTTCTATATGTTCTATATGGCACGTTTACTAAGTTTGCAAAGCGTAGCAGCAGCAGGAGCGGAGTTACGTGCGCCTTGCGTTATCCTTCGTATGAGGGCAAGCGGAGAATCCGCGCAAACTTTTTGTTGAATCCGCCGCCGCCGATGCGCGCAGTGCGTTATATATGTTCTATATAGCACGTCTGCCAAGTTTGCAACGCGTCGCAGCAGCAGGAGCGGAGTTACGTGCGCCTTGCGTTATCCTTCGTATTAGGGCAAGCGGAGAATCCGCGCAAACTTTTTGTTGAATCCGCCGCCGCCGATGCGCGCAGTGCGTTCTATATGTTCTATATAGCACGTCTGCCAAGTTTGCAACGCGTCACAGCAGCAGGAGCGGAGTTACGTGCGCCTTGCGTTTTCCTTCGTATTAGGGCAAGCGGAGAATCCGCGCAAACTTTTTGTTGAATCCGCCGCCGCCGATGCGCGCAATGCGTTCTATATGTTCTATATAGCACGTCTGCCAAATTTGCAACGCGTCGCAGCAGCAGGAGCGGAGTTACGTGCGCCTTGCGTTATCCTTCCTATTAGGGCAAGCGGAGAATCCGCGCAAACTTTTTGTTGAATCCGCCGCCGCCGATGCCCGCAATGCGTTCTATATGTTCTATATAGCACGTTTGCTAAGTTTGCAACGCGTCGCAGCAGCAGGAGCGGAGTTACGTGCGCCTTGCGTTATCCTTCGTATGAGGGCAAGCGGAGATTCCGCGCAAACTTTTTGTTGAATCCGCCGCCGCCGATGCGCGCAGTGCGTTATATATGTTCTATATAGCACGTCTGCCAAGTTTGCAACGTGTCGCAGCAGCAGGAGCGGAGTTACGTGCGCCTTGCGTTATCCTTCGTATTAGGGCAAACGGAGAATCCGCGCAAACTTTTTGTTGAATCCGCCGCCGCCGACGCGCGCAATGCGTTCTATATGTTCTATATAGCACTTCTGCCAAGTTTGCAACGCGTCGCAGCAGCAAGAACGGAGTTACGTGCGCCTTGCGTTATCCTTCGTATTAGGGCAAGCGGAGAATCCGCGCAAACTTTTTGTTGAATCCGCCGCCGCCGATGCGCGAAATGCGTTCTATATGTTCTATATAGCACGTCTGCCAAGTTTGCAACGCGTCGCAGCAGCAGGAGCGGAGTTACGTGCGCCTTGCGTTATCCTTCCTATTAGGGCAAGCGGAGAATCCGCGCAAACTTTTTGTTGAATCCGCCGCCGCCGATGCCCGCAATGCGTTCTATATGTTCTATATAGCACGTTTGCTAAGTTTGCAACGCGTCGCAGCAGCAGGAGCGGAGTTACGTGCGCCTTGCGTTATCCTTCGTATGAGGGCAAGCGGAGATTCCGCGCAAACTTTTTGTTGAATCCGCCGCCGCCGATGCGCGCAGTGCGTTATATATGTTCTATATAGCACGTCTGCCAAGTTTGCAACGTGTCGCAGCAGCAGGAGCGGAGTTACGTGCGCCTTGCGTTATCCTTCGTATTAGGGCAAACGGAGAATCCGCGCAAACTTTTTGTTGAATCCGCCGCCGCCGACGCGCGCAATGCGTTCTATATGTTCTATATAGCACTTCTGCCAAGTTTTCAACGCGTCGCAGCAGCAAGAACGGAGTTACGTGCGCCTTGCGTTATCCTTCGTATTAGGGCAAGCGGAGAATCCGCGCAAACTTTTTGTTGAATCCGCCGCCGCCGATGCGCGAAATGCGTTCTATATGTTCTATATAGCACGTCTGCCAAGTTTGCAACGCGTCGCAGCAGCAGGAGCGGAGTTACGTGCGCCTTGCGTTATCCTTCGTATTAGGGAAAGCGGAGAATCCGCGCAAACTTTTTGTTGAATCCGCCGCCGCCGATGCCCGCAATGCGTTCTATATGTCCTATATAGCACGTTTGCTAAGTTTGCAACGCGTCGCAGCAGCAGGAGCGGAGTTACGTGCGCCTTGCGTTATCCTTCGTATTAGGGCAAGCGGAGAATCCGCGCAAACTTTTTGTTGAATCCGCCGCCGCCGATGCGCGCAGTACGTTATATATGTTCTATATAGCACGTCTGCCAAGTTTGCAACGCGTCGCAGCAGCAGGAGCGGAGTTACGTGCGCCTTGCGTTATCCTTCGTATTAGGGCAAGCGGAGAATCTGCGCAAACTTCTTGTTGAATCCGCCGCCGCCGATGCCCGCAATGCGTTCTATATGTTCTATATGGCACGTTTGCTAAGTTTGCAACGCGTCGCAGCAGCAGGAGCGGAGTTACGTGCGCCTTGCGTTATCCTTCGAATGAGGGCAAGCGGAGAATCCGCTCAAACTTTTTGTTGAATCCGCCGCCGCCGATGCGCGCAATGAGTTCTATATGTTCTATATAGCACGTCTGCCAAGTTTGCGACGCGTCGCAGCAGCAGGAGCGGAGTTACGAGCGCCTTGCGTTATCCTTCGTATTAGGGCAAACGGAGAATCCGCGCAAACTTTTTGTTAAATCCGCCGCCGCCGATGCGAGCAATGCATTCTATATGTTCTATATAGCACGTCTACCAACTTTGCAACGCGTCGCAGCAGCAGGAGCGGAGTTACGTGCGCCTTGCGTTTTCCTTCGTATTAGGGCAAACGGACAATCCGTGCAAACTTTTCGTTGAATCAGCCGCCGCCGATGCGCGCAATGCGTTCTATATGTTCTATATAGCACGTCTGCCAAGTTTGCAACGCGTCGCTGAAGCAGGAGCGGAGTTACGTGCGCCTTGCGTTATCCTTCGTATTAGGGCAAACGGACAATCCGTGCAAACTTTTCGTTGAATCAGCCGCCGCCGATGCGCGCAATGCGTTCTATATGTTCTATATAGCACGTCTGCAAAGTTTGCAACGCGTCGCTGAAGCAGGAGCGGAGTTACGTGCGCCTTGCGTTATCCTTCGTATTAGGGCAAGCGGAGAATCCGTGCAAACTTGTTGTTGAATCCGCCGCTGCCGATGGGCGCAACGCGTTCTATAGATGCTATAAAGCACGTCTATCAAGTTTGCAGCGCGCCGGAGCAATAGGAGCGGAGTTACGTGCGCCGTGCGTTACCTTTCGTATTAGGGCAAGCGGGGAATCCTCGCAAACTTTTTGTTGATTCCGCCGCTGGCGATGGGCGCAATGCGTTCTATAGATGCTACAAAGCACGTCTGCCAAATTTGGAACGCGCCCCGGTAGCAGGGGCGGAGTTACGTGCGCCTTGCGTTATCCTTCCTATTAGAGCAAGCCGATAATCCGTGGAAACATTTTGTTGAATCCGCCACTGTCGATGCGCGCAGTGCGTTCGATAGGTTCTATATAGCACGTGTGCCAAGTTTGCAACGCGCCCCAGCAGCTGGAGCGGAGTTACGTGCGCCTTTCGTTATCCTTCGTATTATGGCCACCGAGGAGTCCATGCAAACTTTTTGTTGAATCCGCCGCCGCGGATGCTCGCAATGCATTCTATAGCTTCTATATTTTTTGAAATAGTATGTTTGCAGGCCTCCCTAACGAACTGTTTTGTGCTCTCGGGAAACCGGTGGATAGAGGATTCTATCCCGGCAATAACCCACTCAACATTCGATTCACGAGCCTGTAAACCAAATTTCAATCCTTTATTCAAAAGATTAAGTTCCCGTTCACTAAAAGTTTGCGAAAATTGATTTTCTACTATGTTAATGGTATTCATCGGAATATGATGTTTATTTTTTAAAAAGAACCTAACTTTCTTAATTTCCTATCATGAGAGAATTTCTTATTCTGAACTTTCCTATCCAAATGGCTGACCAATGAATTTAATAATTTGCCAATACAGCAACCTTGTTTTGCAGTAAAAAATTAGTTAGAATTTATTAAAGAAATTCCAAATATTCAGTTGCTGGAGGGTGAAATATTGATTTCATTTGATATTAGTTCTCTCTTTCCTAGTGTACCGATTCCAGACACCTTGACATACCTCGAGGACTTGTTGCTTCAAAATAGTTTGAGTCAACAATGTGCCCAGAAATATATTCGCTTAACTGACATCTGTATGAAACAGAATATTTTTCAATTCAACGGAAGTTTTTATGAACAGCTGGAAGGAACGGCAATGGGTAACTCCTTGCCGCCCTTTTTGGCTAACCTTTTCATGAGCTGGTTTGAAAAGGACTTAGAATCTAAGAGCGAATGCTTTCCTAGTGTTTGGTTGAGGTATGTGGATGATATTTTCGCTATATTTAACACTAAAAAATGTAATATTGACGATTTTCTCAATAGATTAAATAATCGGTTCGAAACCATAAAGTTCACTTGTGAAAGAGAAGAAAACGGTCAGCTACCCTTTCTAGAGTAGTTAGAAATAACAATAGATTAGAGTTTGACGTGTATAGAAAGGAAACCCGTACACTTCGCTACATTCCTTCAGATTCCCATCATTGTGTTCCACAGACTTCTCACTTTTACAGAGAGCAGTTCAACTAGATTCAAAGAGCATATGGCTAATCTTAGATGTAAGAGAATTGAGAAATCGAGCGTTGCCCAACACATTTTTTAAACAGATCACAACATCGATCATACGAATGTTAAATTAATTAGACAAATAAACAATAGTAAGTTTCTAAGTGTTTTCGAAAGTTTAGAAATATATAAAAATAAGTCATGTGTAATGAACTGTGACAACGAACCTATACCGCATTCGTCATTGTTTTCGTTAATCGGAAATTAATGATACGTATCGGATTGACCGTGTATAACATTTAGGTTACCTGTATTTGTAGATTTTATTTTAATTTAGTTTTATTATCGCCTTGATAATGACAGCATTGCTGTTGAAACGCGTCGGTGCTTTAGCTAAAACTTGTTTGGTGTTTAGTGGGTTAAAGTATTTAGTGTTCTACATTACATAATGTTTTATATGTACCAGAGCTGAAAGTAAATTTGTTTGCAGCCATTTCTGCAATTGATAAAGGTCATGTTATGATATCAACAACAAATGTATTTAAGTTTGTAAAAGATAAAGAGGTTAAAGCTATAGCAAATAGGGATGATAAATTGTACGTTATGAATTTTAAGTTTAGTGAAGATGTAGCTTTGACTAATTTGACTGTATGGCATGAAAGGCTTGCTCACCAGAATTATCAATATATTAGGAATGTATTAGATAACAATAACGTTAAATTTGAAGGAAAAACAGAACAATGAATAGCATGTTTAAAGGGAAAGCAACATAGATTGCCGTTTACTCTAAGTAATAGCAAATCTGATAATCCAGGAGAATTATTGCATATAGATTTATGTGGTCCTATGGAAGAAGCATCTTTAGGGGGTTCAAGGTATTTTCTGTTAATTAAGGATGACTATAGTAGCTTTAGATTTGTTTATTTCTTAAAAAAATAAGTGGGAAACAAAAGAAAAATTAGAAAGTTTTATATTAAGTTTTGAAAATGAAACGGGATGTAAAATTAAAACAGTAAGATCTGATAGAGGTAAAGAAATTGTTAATAAGGAGGTGAGCAAATTATGCAAACAAAGGGGGATTATTCAACAAACAACAGTAAGTTACACTCCAGAACAGAATGGTAGTGCAGAGAGGGAAATGAAGACTATAGTTGAGTCAGCAAGAACAATGCTACAAGCTAAAGAATTAGGCAAAGAATTATGGGCAGAAGCAGTGAACACCGCCGTGTATACAATAAATAGAGCAGGAATGAGCAAAATTAAAGGTAAAACACCTTTCTAATTATTGTATAAGCAATCATTTGACATAAATAATTTTAAAACGTGTGGTACTGAAGTATATGTACATATCCTAAAAGAAAGAAGATTAAAATGGGATTCGAAAAGTAGACAGGGAATATTTGTGGGTTATGGACAAAATTGCAAGGGATACAGAATATGGTTTACAAATACAACGAACGTTGATACCTATAGAGATGTAGTTTTTATAAAAGGAAATAGTCAGAACCAAGAGCCAATTAAGAGTGAACACATTCTTCATGAAGAAGAAACCATTTCGATGGTAGAAAACCAAACATCACAAGAATGCAGCGAGGAAGAAATGGGGCAAGAAGAAGTACAGATAGATGGAGCTGGAACTGAAACAAGAGAAGACAGCCTAGTTGATGAAAATGTAGCTATGGAAAACGAAGAAACGGATAGTAACGACTCAAGTGAAGAAGAAGAAGCAGTTAGAACTATGAGAAGCAACCGAGAGACCTTTGTTTGTTGTTTGTGGTTTCTTTAAACCAAAATGGCTTGACGACTATATATGAGACAGGATTAGTATCAACGACCGAAATATTGACATTTAAAGAAGCAATGAAAAATGAGAGCTCTCAAAATTGGAAGAACGCAATAATAGAGGAATTAAATTCATTAGAGGAAAACAACACTTGGACAGAAACAGATTTACCGAATGACAAGAAAGCGATAGAAGCTAACTGGGTGTTTAAAGAAAAGAAAGGGGAAAACGAACAGCCGCAATTTAAAGCCCGATTAGTAGCACGAGGCGTTCAACAAAAGGACATCTTCGATCATTCAGAAATATACGCTCCTGTAGCGAAGCTACCAACGTTAAGAATTTTGTTAGCAATTGCAAATAAATACAAGTTATCACTGAACCAAGTGGATGTCAAAAGTGCCTTTCTATATGGTGATATAGATGAAGAGGCGTACCTACAGAAACCAGACGGTAAAGTGTTGAAATTAAATAAATCACTGTATGGCTTAAAGAAATAGCCAAAGAAGTGGAATGATAAATTCAATAATTTTATGATAAAAGAAGGATTCATAAGAAGCAAAGGTGATTATTGTCATTATTATAAAGGAAACAACAAAATGCATTTTCTCCTTTATGTTGACGATTTACTTATAGTTAGTGAAAATGAAGAAGAAGTAAAGAAACTGAAGAAATCATTAAATGACAATTTTAAAATCAAAGACATGGGTAAGGTTTCGAAATATTTGAGAATAAATATAAAACAGAATGAAGCTGTGATAACACTAGTTCAAAAGGACTACTTAGAAGAGGTATTGAGAAGATATAACATGGAAAATTTTAAACCAATTGCAACTCCTATCAAACCAGGATTGCAAATAACAAAAGATGTAGAACATTGATTGCAAGTTTAATGTATGCAATGATGGGGACACGCCCAGATATTTGCTTCGCATTAAGTTTTCTCAGTCGTTACCAGACATACGCAAATGAAAGATTAAAATATAGTTCTAAGAAATTTGTTAGGTTATTTTTAAATTTCGTTTTAAAATAAATTCCTTTGTGTGCTTTCATTGTGGGAGGGTGTTAGATATACACAATAAGAGCACACACAGAATAGTTAGTAAGTTGGTACGCTAGCATTAAGCAGAGTGTTCAGGTTGGTGACAAGTGTGTGTGTCACGAAATGTACTCATTAACGTTATTCTTAGTTTATTTCTCTAAATAAACTGTAATGGATACATTTGTCTAGACTATTACTGTTAATGCGGCACTGTAGATTAAGTTGCATAACTTGTAAAATCAAAGGGGTAAGATAACATAATTTGGAAAATCATTAATTAAAACAAGATATTTAAAATTAAGAATAAATTATATAATTTAAGATCACAAAACATGTAAAACCATTTACAATTAATCACATTACAACAATCTTACAAAATTATTTACATAGCTAACTGATGATTGGTCGTTAGGAAAATATGTCATTTGACCTTATTCTAATATTTCACTTATAGGAACAGTAAATTAAATGGAAACAGTGTAAATTAGGAATTGTAACAAATTAATTATTATGAAGTTATATTGTAAAGTTAAAATTAAGTTTTGTATTGAAATTATGTACCGACCTTTTTGACAGATGAGCAAATGTCCTAATCAAATTATTTAATTTCGTACTCGGACATAAACAAAAGGTAGAATATTCATCTATGTCTTAACATCCTCATATCATTTCAATTAGACTCTCCTAAGGTATTTATCCTATTGTCCAGTATCTTGAAAACACATTCAAAATTTTAGCTCAATCGTAATACGACAAATTGTATGAAAGCTTACATGAAAGAGTGCTTTGAACATTATCGTGTCAGAAGTCTCTAGTTATGAAAAAAGAATAAAAGAGGGTTTTGGTAGCTTGCGTGTAGAGCAGAAATGCTGAAGACGATCTCCAAAAATATAAACGTTTAAAAATTTTTTCATCAGAAACTTCTCCGAGATAAAACTAAAACAGTATAGTCATAAAAATTTTTATAAAAATTCACTCACCTAAGTAAATCTTAGAAGAGTTAAAAAAATACTTACAATATTTACCGAAAACTAACTCCAACCTCTGAAATTTTAAGACACCTTCCTACATCCTGGAGTATAACTGTTTCCGAGACAGCTGAGACCAAGTCCTGAGGATTTCCGTCCTGACCCGGCATTCCCTGAACCCTAGATTCCAGAATCTGACCCAGACATATATGATCACCCTAATTCGGACCAATAACCACATTTTATGAACCGGAACAATTGTAAAGTACCTAGAATAGTTAAGTTAAGTTATATAATAAGAACGTTATCAGATTTAAAATCAATATTTTCCATTTTTACTAAATCGGTAAGAAACCGAAGTAAATCTTCCCCGAACTAGACATTTAAAAGCATTTAATTATTAGTATAATCGATTTGATTTTGCAAGTAAACACTTTTTGTATCACTAAGTATTCATTAAAATCTTGAACATTTACCTTGAAGCTAGAAAATAAAATCCTGTTACCACAGTTGAATGTTACAATTTGTTTATCCACTTACCTGGAATAAAATACCACAATCAAAATCAATCCAAAGATCAAACAATCGATATTTATCACGCTCATTTCGACAAAGATACAGGTTAGGATACACAACCAAGGAACGTCAGTGCTATCAGATTTAAGAGAAAACGGCGCTAGATTTAAAAATCAACTTTCAATACTTACCTTCTGAACCCACTTAAAACAAAATCATAACCCTGAGATTGCAAAATTAGCAACAGAGTCCAGCCCAGATAAAATCATTTCTTTTTATTTAACATCTCAAAAAAAAAAAACTTACGTACTTAATGTGGCACAATACTCAAAAATTAAACAAAGAGTAAAGATTTAAGATCCACCACAAAACATTCTAAAATACGACGAGTCATTTTACTTACAAAGCCGCCTTACAGCCGTCCGTTAATTTTATAGGACTCTTTTTTGTAAGTAGTTATTTAACTTTTCACTATTTTATTTAATTATTGACTATTGTGTTCTTTTTGATTAATTGTAGTAAACTCCTGATGAAGTTATTAATAAACAACGAAATATTGAGATTTGCATAAATAGAGTTTTATTGACTCTAGTCATACACCCCACCTGAGTAATTGAAGCACTATTGCCTGCGTTGTACATGTACGGTCATTCACGAAACTGGTTCGTTAGAACTTTTTAATGTTCTTGAAATGCAACATTTCTGAAAACTTGTAATTATAACTGATATCATCTGAACTCATCAGCAAAATTATTTACGTCATTGTACCACTTCCGGTGTACCGAAAGTTGACATCAACTTTCTTAATTGAAATAGCATGGTATATTTTTTATGAGTTTTTTGTATGGGGCATACAATTCTGCATCAAAACTTATTAAGGCACCCTATGTAAAAAAAATCAGCCGTTTTTGAGTTGTTCATTTTTTTTCAAATATAGGGCCAATTGCAACGTTATGTTGAAAATTCTGTATTTCTGAAGGCATTGCAGCTAAAGATCTCATATTTGGCATGTTACTAGCCGAAATAGCATACATTAAATTTACGTCCTAAAATTTATCATAATTTATACAGGATCGTCCAAAATTAACGTTTATTTCAAAGTTCACATCGATGAAAGTCACTTTTTTTTTAATGGAACACCCTATATATTATTGCATTTTTGTATACACTTAATAATTCTCTATCTTTCCTTATTAAACATATTAGCTTGTATTTTTTACGGTTTTCGAGTTATAAGTACTTTTCTGGTGAAAGTCCGAAAAATATGCTTTTTAATGCGTGTTAATGAGCAGATTATTCTGATTTTGTATGATGGATTGCATTTCACTTATCTGCATACACAATGCTTTTAATTGTTTCTGCATTAACTCAACCTTGAGTAGTATTTCACCATTATTTGTGAAATCTGTTGCAGCACACTCCGAACAGAACCATTTTATATTGTGCTTCGATGTCTCCAGAAATTTAATTTCTGACGGTTTGTATGTAGAGCAGAAAGGGTGAATAACACTATAACATGCAGAATTATTGCATTTTGCAAGACACTTTTCACACGTGTAGTTCTTTTCCGCCATCTTGCCTTTGGAACTGCATTGCACTCTTTTTTTTGGCTTATTTATATTTTTTAGGTCATTTTGCATAAATGTGGGTATCTGTCGTCATATACTCGACATGTGCTACTCACAATTCTACTACAGTCTTCATGAATAGAAAAAATAATCAATGATAGAGAATTATTAAGTGTATTCAAAAATGCAATAATATATAGGGTGTTCCATTTAAAAAAGTGACTTTCATCGATGTGAACTTGGTTGAAATGAACGTTAATTTTGGACGGCCTGTATAAATTATGATAAATTTTAGGACGTAAATTTGATGTATGCTATTTCGGCTAATACCATGCCAAATATGAGGTCTTTAGCTGCAATGCCTTCAGAAATACAGAATTTTCAACATAACATTGCAATTGGCTCTATATCTGAAAAAAATTGAATAACTCAAAAACGGCTGATTTTTGACATAGGGTGTCTTAGTAAGTTTTGATGCAGAATTGTATGCCCGACACAAAAATCTCATAAAAAGTATACCATGCTATTTAAATTAAGAAAGTTGACGTCAACTTCCGGTAAACCGGAAATGGTACAATAGCGTAATAAGCGTATAATAGCGCTGATGAGTCCAGATGATATCAGTTATAATTACAAGTTTTCAGAAATGTTGAACTTCAAGAACATCAAAAAGTTCTAACGAACCAGTTCCGTGAATGACCCTGTATATAATAATTGTTATTATATTAAGAGTGTAGTTAGTATTAGGAGTATTACTCCACGTACTTGGTAAACACTATCAAGTGATATGTGGACGGGTCTAAAACCGAAAATTCAGGTAGGATTGTTTGGGCCATAGCAGTATACCCCAGCGTTTTCCAAGCGGAGATCAATGCAATTGGAAGAAATTGAAATCTTGACAGGACTATCGGAAGCAGAGCATTGCAATTTTTTTCCGACAGTCATAATGGCGCTGAGCTTAACACGGTCAGCTCGAAATTAGTCTGGGAATGTCTTGATAGATTAAACAACCTGCAAGAATAGAGTTGCACTTTACCAGGACACACTGGAATCAGTCTGAAGCTATATTCAAAGAAAGTTCTAACTCCGTTTGTGGGACCTGAACCGTTCTGTGGTATAGGGACCACCTGTTCAGAATCCCTCTGAGAATCTTCCCGGTCTGACTTGAACTTCCTTGGAAACTAGATTATATAAAAACTTTGCTGGAACTTTGAGGAATGATTGCGCATCCTCACAGTTCTTACAGGGCACTTTGGAACACATTTCTAAAACAGAATAGCACTGCAGGTTCTGCGGGGCTGAGGATAAAATCCGGAACACCTGACATCTTTGCACCGCCATCATAGAAACCCGAGCCAGCCATCTCGGTAAAGTTATAGACGAAGAAGATTCCCTGAAACCATCACAGCTAATAATAAAGCTCTTGGATGGATAGCTGATATACCCCCAGCAGCTTAAACTCACGAAGTGGTCGCAGTTCACCCTCATTTCAAATCTACAATCTACAAATCTAGTATTAGGAGTGCGTATTGGTAAATCCCGGTCGTAGAAAATTCAAAGGATTGTATAGCATTTTGCGGTCGAAACGGACTTTATCGCTTTAATGTCATGCCATTTGGTCTGACCAACGCTCCTGCTACCTGGCAGAGGTTAATCGACTCAGTACTTGTTGCAGATTTATAACCCCCAGTGCTGGTCTATTTGGACTTTAGACAATATAGTCATGGTTTCGAAAGATTTTGTTAACTATTAAATTATGATAACCCCGCAATGGGTATTGGAAACCTTAAGCAAAGCGATTATACGTTCCTCCCCAAATGAGGTCACCCAAACACACACCGCTATATGACTGACCGTGCGAGATATTTAAACGAAACGAGATCGTAATCGCTAATTCGGGATGCAGTGCGTGACCCTTTATTCTAGCTAGCCGGTAGAGGTAGGTCGGATAAAACCTGCAGATCTTACTTAAAAAGGCGCCAGGACTCCCTATTTTCACGCAATGACTCTATCCTTTGGAGTTGTGCCTCCACTGCAAAGGGATAAGTGTTTCGAAATCGATAAATATCTACTTACGGTATGATGTTACTTACGGAATATAATACTTACGCCGGAGATTCTTTCTCTTTGTTCTGAACTAGTAGATGTTAAATATTTTAATCACTGGGAAGGGAATTTGCAAAATAGAACGTCAAATTAATTTAATACAGGGGACTATATTGTAAAACCAAACGAACAGTGCTAACAATGCATTCGAGACATATACATACATCTTACAAACTAATGATCCAAAAACGACATCTAAATTATAATTACATTGCAACGATCGCGAGTTCCAAAATACTTATATACAGGGTGTTAGTAAATAAGTACGACAAACTTCAGGAGGTGATTCTGCATGCAAAAATAATGACAGTTTGTTATATAAACGTCCGTCCGCAAATGCTTAGTTTCAGAGTTATAGGGTGTTAAAGTTTTTCTTAAAAACTGACGATTTAGTTATTGCTCTGAAACCGGTCGAGATAGGCAAATGAAATTTAGTGGGTTTTAAGAGATGGTTATTGCGCATTTCTTGACATCCAACCAAGAGTTTTATATTCATCATTGGCGTGCATACGGCTAATGATCTTAATTTTTTAAAGAAAAAAAATGGTACGCCACTGAGATATTTCAAATTAAAAATCATTTTTGAATTTGCCATTCAATTTGTGATAAGAAACCTCTCTTGCCTTTTTTTCGTGTGGGGCGCCGTTTTTATGCAAAAAAATAAAACATCTTAACGTGTATTTTCATTTCTTTAATACATTATCTGGTAGGCTACTGAACTACTGAACTCTTTAATACAATAACATTAAACTAGAACAATAATAGAAAATAACACTAAAAAAATGTTAAGTAAGCGCAAAGCTACAACAAATGTTGAAAATAACCTCCCTCAGACATGACACAACTTTCATCTCTTCGCCTCATTGATTGTTGTATTCGCGCAAAAATTCCTGGTGTATTTCTTATTGTCTCACAGCCGGCTATAATTCGATTCCTAAGGTCATCAACATTTTCGACGGGAGTGGAATAAACTAATGACTTAAGAAAACCCCAAATGCAAAAATCTAAAGGATTTAACTCCGGTGATCGAGCTGGCCAATGTTCCGTACTTTCCCTACCTATCCAACGATTTGGATACACTGTATCTAAGTGATTACGTATATTAATGCTAAAATGAACTGGTGCGGCATCATGCATGAACTATAAGTGTTGTCTCAGCTGTAGAGGAATATCTTCAAGAAGACTAGGTAACTCTTGCTGTAGGAAATTAAAGTCAGATTCGCCTGTTAGTCGTAGTGGGAGGAAATATGGGCCGATTAAATGAGCCCATAGATGATTATTATGGAAATTTCGTATGCGCTGTCGCCCAAAATTAGCCTCGTCAGTAAACAAAACGCCATTTAAAAAATTAGGAATTTGAGCGATTTGATGAAGGATCCATTGGCAAAAAAATAGGCGGGGAAAAAGTCTCTAGGTAGTAGAGCTTGTACACGTTGAATATGAAACGGATACAATTGCTGTTCTTTAAGAATTTTGAATACAGTGAACTGGCTTACATTCAATATGTTGGCGATTTTTCGAGTACTTGTTACAGGTGACTCCGCTATTAACTCGAGAACTTCTTCTTCTAGTTGCACAGTTCTCGAGGGCGCCAGCAGTCAGCCGTTTGTTTCCTAAATGTTTTTCGCGCAAGCGTTGGTGAAGACGAGCAAATATTGTGTGATCAGGTATCCTACGTCCTGGATACAACTCAGTATACAATCATCCAGCTAGCCGAGCATTTCCATCACTTCGACCATAGACAAAATGCATGTCTGTTAATTCTGCATTTGAAAAGTTTTCCGTTATTTTCAATAAAAGAAAAATTAATTACTTATTAACAATAATTTTATAGCTAACTAAAAGCTTAATAATGATGAGTTGCTATTTTGACACTTCGTTAAAATATTTGTATTTAACAATACATTGATATTGAATGTCGACAGTAGCCTACTAGATGATGTATTAAAGAAATGAAAAATACACGTTAAGATGCTTTATTTTTTTGCATAAAAATGGCGCCTCACACGAAAAAAAGGCAAGAGAGGTTTTTTATCACAAATTGAATGGAAAATTCAAAAATGATTTTTAATTTGAAATATCTCAGTGGCGTACCATTTTTTTTCTTTAAAAAATTAAGATAATTACCCGTATGCATGCCAATGATGAATATAAAATTCTTGGTTGGATGTCAAGAAATGCGCAATAACCATCTCTTAAAACCCACCAAATTTCATTTGCCTATCTCGGCCGGTTTCAGAGCAATAAATAAATCGTCAGTTTTTAAGAAAAACTTTAACACCCTATAACTCTGAAACTAAGCATTTGCGGACGGACGTTTATATAGCAAACTGTCATTATTTTTGCATGCAGAATCACCCCCTGAAGTTTGTCGCACTTATTTACTAACACCCTGTATAATATATTGTAATGATATTAGCTACTGTACAGGGATCTTTAATTGTAGTTCGGCGTTTACGCAATAGA
Organism: Holotrichia oblita; assembly: GCA_023690525.1. Taxonomy (NCBI): domain Eukaryota; kingdom Metazoa; phylum Arthropoda; class Insecta; order Coleoptera; family Scarabaeidae; genus Holotrichia; species Holotrichia oblita. The sequence continues at coordinate 67,318,938 of CM043018.1, forward strand.
TGGCACTGTTAACTGTGCTAATTTTTTCTTAATTTTCGATTATTATAAATAGGCCGAAATTTTCACGATATATATACAGGGTGTCCGACGAGGAACTTCGAGGTTTTTGTATAGCGATTCCTTGGTCAAAAATAAGAACAAAACTTTTATAAACATAGGTCGTATTCTCAACGGTTGTCGAGATATGCGTGGTCAAAGTTGCGTTACATACATTTCTATAGTCTAAGAGATCAGCTGCCGTTACTGCTTGAAAACGTCCCTCTGAATGTACGTCGATGTTACATAAAACCTAGAAATTATTGATTATTTTATATGTTCAAATGCATTGCGTAGTTATTAAATAAATGGTTAAAATTGCAGGGTCGTAAATAAAAACTGGAGCGTAACAATTTCGAAGCGCATTTGAAGACGTTACGAGAGGTCTTCGAGCGTTTACGTAATGCGGGCCTCACCATGAATTTTGACAAGAGTCAGTTTTGTCGACCGCAGTTGAAGATACATAGTTGACGCTTTAGGGTTAAGACCAGATCCAGAGAGAGTCCAAGCCATTTTAAATATAGGACCCCCTAAAAATGTAAAAAAAATCCGAAGATTTATAGGAACAGCTTCTTGGTATCGGCGATTTGTGCTCAAATTTTCTGCCATTGTTGCGCCTTTGACTCACCTGACCAAGAAAGCTATGAAATGGAATTGGTCACGAGAGTGCGAAGTAGCCTTTACAACACTCAAAGAATATTTAGTAGCTTCACCAATTCTGACATGCCCAGACATTTCACGAAGCTTTTTTCTACAGACAGACGCTTCCGCCTGCGGCGTGCTCACCCAGAACTTCGATGAAGGTAAAAAGGTAATTTGCTATTTATCCCGGTCTTTGACAAAACAAGAACGTAAGAAATGTACCTAGTGACATTTAATTCAAAAGTTATAAATTAATTACTAAGTTGGACAATTATAAAAACTAGCATTTAAGTTGATAACCCTGTATGACAAACCGGACTAAAAGTTGACCCAAATGACGTTTCATAAATTTTACAATCTACAAATTAGAAAACCGTTCTTAAGGATTTAATTACTCACATGACATCTTCTTATTAAATTCCCAAATGTGTTTTAAATTATTACATTTAGCCCAAGTTTCCTATTCACACGACCAAATATGGTTCAGTTGTACACCTGGTTACATAAAATTAGGCGGCGATGGAAATCAAAAAAATCGCTTTTCCAGAAAAATGTTAAAAAAGAAGCGTCCGATCTACAAAAGCATCAAGACCTATGTACATTTTGTCTATAAAAAGTAAACAACTTATTAAAAAATCGTAATTTCACATAATAAATCATCGTATTTATCCTATCCGATACTTAATTCATCTTAAATCACTAACTTCTAAGGAAGACAACAAATTTTATTAAAATTTATATTAAGAATTTTTCAAAAACAATATTCTGAAGAACCAGGTTCCAACCTTTTTCATTTCCGAGGCAGTTCCCGAGGAATATCTTCCACGACGAGGTCCCGAACACATCTATATCCTGATTCCCAGCTCGTACGTGAGGATTGCGTCCAATACCCGATCTTGACCAATCAGCCGACTGAGACACACCTGAACGTAACCTTACCAGATAAGTAATTTTAGTAACTAAGAAGTATCTAATATAAGTAATTGGTTTTTGTAAAGATTAAGACTCATGTTTATAACATGAGTCAATATTTATCGCAAATAGTTAAAATATAAAAAGATTGCTCACCAATTAGAGAAAACAACAAATCTAAGTTCCTTATAGTTAAACATTATTTATTAAGTGTATTTATCGCGATTAGTTAACCTAAAACGAGGTAAACCAAACCCACCCTAGTAGCACCAAATGTTGGCTTAAGATCACCGCGACGTATCACCAATATGCCGTGCTTGGTGCGATATCAGTGACTCCCTCCCAAGATCGGATAAATATAAATATATGATATTGCGTAGACATCAGTATGCGACGTCGGGTATATATCATGCCGACAGCGATAATATCGAGGGAAGATAGGTAGAATATTTGTCGCCGATATTGTATTTAACACGGAAACAGGTATTCACATGATATTAAAGACGGGTGTCACTGTGATATTGTCATTCGAATATAGGTTTCATGTTGGTTGCAAGTCAATCTTAGATGTGTGTCGATGATGTTTTTATTCGATGTTAACTCTCTGTCACGCCATATCATAACGCGATAAAGGAAAAGACAGGATCATGACGGCACAAGCGCACCATTTTTGATAACGAACTGATATTGCACCCATCACACATCTTTTTATTCGACGTTTCTATTTGCAGGTGATGGTAACCGTGTTGGGACGTGTACGCATTTCTAAAATAATCATTTGAAGATTCCTACGTTTCCACATCCACGGAATTACTAGTTCAACGTTTTATTCTTGTACTATTCTGCTATACATACCTGTATATTTAACTTGAGCTAATCAAACGCACTTAAAAAAAATGACACTATCGCTAAACTAAAAGAAAAAAATTTAAAGCCTATATGTAGACATAGATCTATATTTCAGTTTTCATCTCTTTGAACTACATACAACATAAAGACTAGAAGAAACCGAGGTATAAAACACTTACACATACCAATATAAAGGTATAAAAGATTTAACTGTCCGTAGAATTAATACGTTTCCACATTTTGGAAATAATTATCACATTGGGAAATCACTGACCATAGCATAAACAACAGTTAGAAACAGAACCACACTTTAAACACATGCCAAGCATATCCAAGTACTAGATGTGACCAAATGATCAATTCATCGATACTTTTAGCAGACGCATGCGTTTATGATGCTAACTTATACGAAGCCTTACTCAACATTATTTACGTGACTGAATTACAACCGCAGTTACAAAATTAACTCAGTTGCTATACAAAACGGGAAATAAGTTACTCGTTGGTTAAAATATAACTAAAATTACACCGGTTACGAATAACACTCATTTGATACTAATATTATAGTAACAATCTACTTTTCCTATAACCTGGGTTACCATATTCACTATAATATTACCGTACAAGAACGTTACAAAATTAACTTCCGTCGCATTGTAACTTCAGTCACAAATTGTTGCTTGGGATTCTGTATATATACACCGTGTCCAAAGTTATCAGTGCACTATTGCTATCTCCGTTATTTTTGGAGCTACAGCTTTGGTCAAATTAGCAAATTATTAGTGTTTTTAATGCTGATTGGTATGCGGACACCCTTCTATATATTTAGAAAGATAACTTTATTTATGATATACAAGTTTTAATGCACTACTGTCCTGTAATGAATAATAAAGTAGTTATGTTGGATTTTAGTCGATTTCAAACAAACATTATTAATAGTACGCTTCGTTCACTTCAAGTCAAAAAAAGTTATATTTGTACATATTTCGAAAGAGCATAATATTTTGAACAAAAAATATCAAATACATAACTATCTTTAACTAAAAAATAAACAAATTGGAAACCTTTAAAGCTTAAGAAATGTGAACATTTAATTCTATGTCGACCATGGAAAATAACAAAATATCTTCACGGCATAAAAGCAATAAACACAATAATCAAATACCTAATTCATTTTTATTACCTATTCAACATTTTACCTAACTTGGTAAATGTTCAAAGACATTGCCTTGCTGTGCAATGCATTTTTCGGCTCTCACGATAACGCGCTTTGTGTCGCGTTCCTAATAGTTCGACTAGAAATATTACTTAGCGTTTGTCTAATACTAGTAAACCGGTGCTGGGGATTGCGCGGATCAACTCTCAGAGGATTTTCTCTATTCCAATAATGCTGATTTTTCTTATTGCACTTACTTAAACTAGAAAAGTTAAATTCCTCAGACCTGAAAATGTTTGTAAAAAGTTGAATAACTCAAAAACAACGGATACTGGGAATAAGATACAGTGGACAGCAGCTTAATCGACACCGTTACGGAATTTCCTACACCTTAATAGCAATGTAGAGGGGGTTATGTTGTGTGACCTTCAGTTAGGGTTTATAATAGACATTATTATTAGTAGATAAGGTCGACGTTAGCTTGCGGTGGTGTCGATTTAGAAGCTGTCCACTGTACCTACCTTAATAAGTTTTGATGCAGAATTGCATGACCGATCTAAAAAACTCATAAAAAATATTCCATGCTATTTCAATTAAGAAAGTTGACGTGAACTTCCGGTAAACTGGAAGTGATACGAAAGCCTAATTAATTTCGCCAATAAGACCAAATTATACTATTCGTAATTACAAGTTTTCAGAATTGTAGGATTTCAGGAACATCGAAAAGTTTTAACGAACCAGTTGTGTGAATAACCCTGTACACATTAATTATTTTGACATTCAAGGATTACTACGACAAAATATATGAGAAAGATGTATGTTACCAGAAAAGAGCAACGACATTCCACTGTGATGATGTCCAAGTCCAGTCTTTAGCATACTCTCCAGAAATAATGGTGTAGGTATAATACCTAATTCTCTACAAGTGTTTAATAAGGTACGACCATCAGAAGTAATATTTATCCCTGGTATTAGTTTCTTCAGGCCTTTTAATAATGCATTGAGCTGCATTTGATTTATGTGAGTTTCAATAGCCCAAGTTCTTAAAAAATCTCGAAAATTTGACTCATTGACCACGATATTAGAATCGATTGTTCCAATATTAGAGATTTTAGCCTGTGAAAGGCCTGAAGAAACTAATACCAGGGATAAATATTCCTTCTGATGGTCGTACCTTATTAAACACTTGTAGAGAATTAAATATTATATTAATAATAATATATTAATATTATATATTAATATTAATATGATTAATGATTTTAACTTGGATTATATGCATTTATGTTGTCTTGGGGTTATGAAAAAACTCCTAAATTACTGGATAAAAGGTGGACAAACAAAGCTAGTACGTCTACATATCAATGAAAGAAAGCGGTTGTCAACAAGATTGATTACTTTTTCTAAATTCATTCCATGTGACTTCAATCGTAAACCTAGATCTTTATTACATATACATAGATCGCTTTAAAGCAAGTGAATTTCGTCTTTTTCTTTTATACCTGAGACCTGTAGTTTTAAAAAATATATTACCAACTGAATTATATCTACATTTTTTACTCTTTCATTATGCAATTCGAATTTTAACAGATGCTAAATTTATTAAAACCGAATGGGTCAATACAGCTGCTGACATTTTAAAGTATTTTGTTTCACAGATGCCTAGATTATACGGTAAAGACTTTTGTATATATAATGTTCATTGTTTAATTCATCTAGCGGATGACTGTAAATATTTACATCGTACTTTGGATGAGGTGAGCTGTTTTCAATTTGAAAATTTCTTAGGACAATTAAAAAGGATGTTACGAATGCATACCCGTCCACTCGAACAAGTGTGTAAAAGACTTTCTGAAAATAAAATAATTCATTATGAACAACGTTTTTCTAAAGTTATAGTAAATGACTCTTTAAATTTCCTTAAATTGTCTTGCTTTACTTTCAAACTTAATAACAAGGATTGTTTCACTTTCGTTGATAATCATATTTTAAAAATTACGGATATTTTAAATGTGAATGAGGTCTCTGGCTACTTATCCAGCGAATTAGAATCCTTCTTTATATATCCCATAGCTTCAAAATAAATAGGAATATATAAATTCAGTAATTTTCAACTTAGTAAGGGTGTATTCTCCGTAACATCTTTGACAGCCAAAGTGGTAATGGTAATAAAATATAATAATTATTATGTAGGGATCAAACTCATTCATGCAAAATAATTTCGAGATAATAACTACAAATTATTTTCGCTTTTTTTTCCCTTAGCAGGTTCTACATTTCTGTACATATTTAATATATATATGTATTGTTGATTAATATAATCTAATCTAGTTCCAATAAAAATAGAATGCGGTTTTAGTTTCTAAAGCTCTTGAGTAGTTTTTACTCAGATTAGACGTCAGGTTCTTTCTTTTATACACACGGTGTTTTCCAGTATATACAAAGTCACCTGCCACTCTTTAGAAAGATTAAAATATATAAATACTTTCTACGTGATAAATATTTTAAATTATTGAATATTGTTTACATTTTTTCCCAATACAGTTATACTTACAAAATTATAAATCCATACTAAATGTGGGATATTATTGTTTGGGAAGGCAAAGATGCCGTCGATGTTGTTCCTAGTAATTGGGGCAATGAAGAAAAATTGGCATATAAATATCCTCTTGGATTAACACAACATAAAATTAAAAAAAAAATTGTTTGAATTAGTGTTTGAATTTAAACACTAATTATAAAGTTAGTTGTGCAAAATGTATAAAAGGTAATGTCGAAAATTATAAGAAAGCTCAAGAATATTGCAACAGAGCCAGCTATACATCCAACATAGATACTGAAGAAGAAGAAGAGAATGTCACATTCTCACATGCAGGAAAACGTGTTATCAGAAAGACGGAAAAAAGGTTAGAGGGGTGTGATTCATTAAGTTCTAGCTCAGAAGAAGTTGTTCCTCTTCAAAGAAAACAATTTAAGACGCCGGAAATCATTCCAATTCGTCAAGTACTGTGCGATAATTACACTTCTTCGTGTCAGTCGTCAAATACATCAGACATTTCCTCGCATATATCTTGGCATATATCAACGAGTAAGTAAGCAAATAACGAAATTTTATTGAAAACTAATTATTTTACAGTTTCAGACCACCAAATCAAAAGCCTTTTGTCTGCAATAACTGATATAAATTTCGAAATCAAAGAAATTAAAAAGCAACTAAGTGAAATTTGCGCAGCTGGTCACTCGTTTAGCAGCACTTTTCCCATCAGTAGCACCGATTCCGGTAGTGAGCATGATATCTTACAATCTTTGCCTTGTCAAACCCAGGAAGATATCAATTCTCTTGAAGATAAATTGGATCACGATTCTCAAAAAAAAAAAAAAAAGAAAATTGTATGCGACTTAAAATATTAACACGTTTAACATGATTATTGGAATAATCATTTTAGATCCACATTTTGTGCTTACTAGGCGGAGAAACCATACAAAAAGGAGTACATTTAATAATGAATAAACTCTTAGGGAAAGAAATATCCCTTAAATATTTTGGGCAAGGAAAAAAAAAGAAGCTACCATTCTGTAAGCTGATATTGTCTGAACTAGTGTTTGGTAAGACATTATTTCTATCGCTAAAAATACAAAATATTTTGTTACAATTTGATAATCTGTTTATTTATAAATATCAAAAACAAGTGCTTTTCATTTATCTAGAAGCAGTTAGATTGCTGTGTTGTTAGATCCCAAAGCTACAGACGAAGAGATGAAAAAATGTATAAGCCTACATCTAGCTACAGCAAAAAGTAGGCTAGTACCGTCTCACAGGTAATATTTATTTTAATTGAATTACATTTATAGTTACATTGTTTTTTTCTAGAATAAATGTGAATGAAAAAGAACTGGAAACTTGACACATATATATTACATGTCGAAAAATGCAATATATGTAAAAGTTATTATATAAAAATGTTATGCTTAATAAATGTTTGGATACCAGATAACACTTTTCTTCTGAATTGACAGAGTACCTAAAGTTCTTTTAGAATGTAAATATAACTGTATTACATGGTCTTAAGCATCTTATATACGAGTATGTACATACGTTAGGACTAATTGTAAAATACTTTTATATTAACGCACACATATATAAGATGTACATACATATATATGACCACCTAAAACAGTTATATTTATTGAATATTATATGTTTATATTTAAGTAATATACTAACCTAATATTTATTACCTGAACTAATCTAAAGATGTATTAAAGATTAGAAAATAATATCTGCAAAATATTATAAACCAATATTTCAGAAATATTAGAAAATAATATCTGCACAATATTAGGTATAAACCAATATTTCAGGAATATTTAAAAAACTGTCGTTTTAATATTAAAAAAAGATTTGATATGCAATATTAAATAAATATTTGTGTGCTACTTGGGAGAGTCGAAATTATCATTGAATCAATAAATTATTATTATTCTCCCGACAAAGTAATAAATTAATTACGAAATATGAAGAATAGATAAATTGAGTTTTTATTCAATCGAATAACTGACAGGCTGACATTCCCAATAATTTCAATTATATTAAAGAACTACAATCTAAATTAAATAATTTTAAATTAAAAAAATCTTAACTTCCAAACTGTTGCATATAATTAAGCAAAATTTTGGATAAAAATGCATCTTTTAAGTAACATAAATTTGATTCAACTTTTACCGCAAAGATGTTGATTCTGTATTTTAGTGTCCGTAATTTCAATAGTTAACATTCATTTTTAATAGTTAACTTACTAAAACAATATAATGTTTATTACTAAAGATTCCTTTCGCTTATGTTTCTATAATTTAGATTCTAGAAATGGGAGTATTCTCAAATTCTATAGCCAACAACTACATATTTACAATCTCTAACTAAAAATTGTGTTAACTTAATTAGCGCTTAATTTTGAATACAATGAGAGAAATTAGGAATTTACATTTATAAAATAGCCTATTTCAAATATTTAAATATTGCTCAACTTTACGTATATTATACGTGTAAATTTCAAATATGTTTGCATTACTGCTACTCTATTTGTTTTTCTTTTTCTCTGGGTACATAACATAATATGACTATGGTTGAATTTCGATTTCAGCAATGTTCACGTAAAATCAGATAGTAAATTGCGATGTATGCCAATGTGTTGATGTGTAAAGTAGGTACATACATGATAAAGCAAGTCCTTTTAGTCATCTGTCTGTTGATGCGCTTTACCTTACAATAGATATTAAATGACATCACGATTTGTTTACGATGAGCAGAATTTCCGATTAAAAAAATCGATTTGATACATGTTTAATGGAATTGGTGGGGATTTCAATTTCGGTACGTTCTATTGCAACCTTAAGATTGAAGTTACAATTATCTAAAATCTGAAATTATTATGAGCTAAAAGAATAATTAAAGCGGATTTAAGTAGTTCCGGCGAAGATAATTGTTTTATTGAAGGTATCAGTAATGCTATTTCTAGGTGACCACTAATCAGTTGTTTACCCCTACCATTAATCCAACGCATTCACGACTTCAAGAGCGGATTTATAAATGAGAATAAAAACATTCTGATAGATACATCGCATCTTACGTAATCACTAAAAGGCGGTCCGAAACATTTCCAATTGAATAACTTAGCGCGTTGATAAATAAAAGCACTTGCATTTACACATTATGCATAATTTGGAGTAGAACCTGTCACTTAAATAAAATTATTAATTTTAATTCTAAAGGAAAGTTGAAATACATATGTATATGAAATAAAACGACACATTTAACGCAATTGTTGCTATTATATTTCTTACAAATTAAAATATTTCTACAATCTAAATAAATAAATAAATAAATTCTAATCTATTCCGTAATTCTAAGGCAACTATGTATATAATTTCATAGTTTTGCCGTACTACAGTCAAGTCACAAAATATAAAATTAGTTAAGATATACCAGTTTGTATTACTTATTACACATGCATACGTACTCGTATATCATCAGATCACTAATTGTGGCACTACAGGTGATAGATATAAGAATAACAATTTTCTCCTTGCACAGTTCTTCAAGACCCCAGATTTTTGTATTGTGTTATAAGTTTTAAAGCTACATCTAAATTGATTCGTTTTTCCAAATGAATATTTTAATATTTTTTTTTAGAAGACAAAATCTAGTAAGTAGGTACATTTAATAAAAATATCAGGTAAAGTAACAGCAGCAAAATTGTTATTTTATTTTATGTTGTTTTTAAAAACAGTAGTATGTATGTATAGCAGCGAACTATAAGGTAGGTACTAAAATAATTCTAGAATTATTTTTTAGCCTTCTTCTTCTCTCTATTACATCCGTTTACTGAATGTAATGGTATTTTGTGGTATGAAAAATGTTCGCTAAATGTTCATTTACATCACTTGTTTAGGTAATGAGGAAGTTATGAAATTTACAAATCCAAATATTTTTACATCTACATCTAATTTTAGGACTGCTAACTTTGTATTTTCCACAAATTGTATAGTTTGTACTTCGGCAAAATATGTTTTCATTCATATGTTTCATATATTAGGTTTCGACTTTATTTTTAATAATTGCACATGTATTTCCGAGGAATGCATCCAACAATACTTTGTATACCTACGTATGCATACATAAAATGTTTCAGTAAAACAATTTTGTGCTTTTCTGGACAGTATACACATAAAAAATATAAGTATTCCAAATATGTAATATGATATGTTTGAAGTATATGATTAAAATTAAATTAAATCACAGGTATTGAGTACCAATAGCAAGTTAAATATGTTTTTACTGTAAGTAGTTAAATATATTGACAGTTCTATATATTTACCGTACGTAATGATAATAAATTCATAATGAACTTGTTAAAAATTAATTTTTAACATATCAGACGAACAATACTCTCATTTCAAAAATGAATAGTTTCCCTACATATAATTCCCCTCCTCAGAATAAATCAGTAGGAATCGTAGAAATTTTTATAAACATAGATAAAAGGCAAGTCTAGCGGTTTAATAGTTTGTTCGTTAAAGATTAACATAAATATATCCCTAAAATAACCTTATTGTTTCTTTCACAAATGATCTGCTGTCGTCTCAAGACAATTCTTTCACGATTTCAATTGAAACATAATGTTTAAAAGTTTGAGTAAATATCTTAATATTTGAAACATTTGAACAATGTACTTATTTCAAGACATTTAACAATTTCAATGTTAAAGCACCATTCAACCATTCAATCTGTTTAAATCACTTTCTTTATCATTTTAAATTGAACATTGGTTACAATTATAATAGTTGTGATTTTGTTTTAAAGATCTGTTTTTTTTTCTTGGTTTTATAAATTTATCAATTAATAAATATTAATTATAAGCTGATATTTTAACATACCTATGCGACTATTTGACTATAAGAATATGCTATTCTCATGGAGAACTATCCTTAATTTTGCGTATTTACATACATACATATACCTAATTTAAAATGATGCAGTTACATATGTATATTTAAACTAACGTCGTCACTCAAATTAAGGGCTCTCCATTGGCTTTTAAAAACAATAAAATATGAACAGAATGTGTTTAGTTTGAACTACACTTATAGCATTTATAATTTACATATACATATATATTGTAAATAACATGCATTCAAAAAGTGTTTACGTCTGGAGACGCATGTCGCTACTAATTTATAAATGTCATAAATTATAATTTACTTGACAGAAATTTGACTAGTAAATTTTGTGTCGCTACTAATTTATAAATGTCATAAATTATCATTTACTTGACAGAAGTTTGACTAGTAAATTTCATTTAGGTTACTTAGGTTACTTTGATAATTTAAGCCATAGATAATAGAGTATATTTAGATGGGAATCTAATATACTACATACCGATCCATAATAGCGCCACTGCAGGTGTAGTATAGAAACAACATTTCAGGCAGCAATTTTAAAATTAATTTAGGTGACATCTGGGACACATTTTGCACAGATTGACGTACAGCTTTATTATATCACTTGTTAGGTGTCATCATTGCGTTCATATCTGATGATATCATTATTTGAATTTTCTGTTGTAATGAGTTATAATTAGAAAGTAGGTAAGTGTTATAAATATGGTATTTGTGTATTGTGTGCCAAATTAGAAAATTACTTGATATGGACCCGATTAAAGTCTATAAAAATTACCGAATATGCGATGTCCATTTCAGCAATTTTTTTTTATACACTGATTGTATTTCTATGTAATTTTCATACATACTAACAATAAGTGCAAGAAACTGCTTCAACTAGCAGCCACCGCAGATAAATAAGACACATTGAGTGCATAAACGTGCAATACGCCGAAAACATTATTACGACTCTAAATTTATTTTAAAATTGCCGCCTGAAATGTTGTTTCTATACTACACCTGCAGTGGTGATGTTATGGATCGGTATGTAGGTAGTAAGATTATGTTCCCATCTAAATATACTCTCTTATCTATGATTTAAGCACAGACATTCATTTACACATTCATGATTATCCAGGACGTAAAGACTAATTGAACTCATGTTATATTGAACACTCATACATATTACCAGGTTGTACTGAATATTGTTTATATTTAATGATGTTTAAAAGTATAGGGGCAGACATCACTTTTTAGTAGCGTATAGAAGAAATCGAATTGTTTTAATAAGTGATTTTCATTTTCAAATCATATCCATTTCTATAAATTTTATTAGAATATTATCACAATTTACCATTCTTTAAAACTTATATCGAATATAAGATAATAACTATATCATTCTTGTTTTTGTAACTCTTTCTATAACCTTTTAATTCTAGGCTCTGCTAATTTTTGATAATATATGTAACAAATAATTCAACAATTCCAAAGAAACAGGGTCTTGCTAATTGATACGTTGATTTATTATAATTTTTTGATGTTTCTGTACGGATTACCTATATAAATTCTATATTTCATGGCATCCGTTTACATAATGATCTGACGATTACAGCTTTATAAGTAAACGAATTTTCCATCTCTCGAAGTTACTTATATAAAAGTATTTTTCTTTTTCTCTGAATGTAATAAAAAATGACGTTTAAATACTGTAATTGAATAGGTGCCTATTTGAGCAATTAATAATTTTTACACGAATGAAACTGAAAATTTTAAATATCTTCCTGTATACAATTCTGTCGAGTTTGGTGTTAATTATCTTTGTTGTTATTTCGCAGCTTATACAAACTTTGATTCACAGAACTAAGATATCGTGAAAATGCTAAAGTTTGATTCTGTAAAAGCTCCAAACCTATTTTTAATTTTGAAGTAAATAAATCTTTAAAAAAATCTACAAATGAATATCTATGTTTAGTTTGATTATTAAATTCACTAGCATTAACATTTGTAACGTTTTTTTTCTCAATAGATCCTTTAACTTCAAGTTTATTCATCTTTTCTACGGTTTCATCAACATTTATATCATTACTGATTATTTCATTCTCAAGGTTTCTGCGTCTTCTAATTTTCAAATTTCTTGGACCATGTTCAGGTACAGCAGCAGGAGTTACTTCTTCGACAATTTCTTGTGGTGCATTTCCTACTACAAATTGTTGATCATTAGTAGTGTACGAAGCTTCAACACTTTGAGAAATTATGTTTTTCTTGTATGTAGAAGGAGTATCTTTTTTCATATCGTTAAGATATTGAACTCCATATAGATAGTTTTCATTTTTGTTATAATCGTTAACTGATTGTAATTGTAGAGATTCAACGGATGCTGTAGGTTTCTGATAGTTCAATGAATCGGCTTGTCTATACCTATTGTTTGTCAAACTTTTTTGGCTATAGCTATTACCATAATTATTGGAAGAAAACGGCATACCAGCAATTACTTTTCCAATAGCTTCCTCTTCTGCTATGCCTCCATCATAATCGGAAGTTATTTTACCATTATCATAATAATATAAATCCTTATCTTTTCGGTCAATTTCATAAGACCTTCTTAAACCACTAAATGGATACAAGAAATAACTTGCCAAACCTGCAGTCACAACTAATCCTACAAGTCCCACTCCTACAGTTGGCATAACTTCTCTAGCTAAGTAGTTGTATATCTGTGTACTGATAGGTTTTTCTTTTTGACTTACTTTGTTGGCTACTTTTGTTTTATTTTCCAGATCATTTTTACTATCCGCAGAAGGACGTTTACGACGATTTTTGTCTTTCTTCTTTTTATTCGTAGGTCGTCTTGATTTCTTTGAATTTGCTGTACCATGCGGCAGTTCTAGATCGCCATCTTTTAATTCTGGTGTTAATATTGTAGTAACTGCTACAGAATCACTAACATTTTTGTTAAACCCGTTTATTTTTACTATGGGCGTACTATTACTGCTCAAAGTATTACTTGTTTGTCTTTTTAAGTTTGATAAACCGACAAATGTTGAATTTTTCTGATTTTCTGTACTAGGAAGTGCTGCTGTTTTCAGTTGCGTAAATTTAGTATGTTTTTCCGTTATAGCTGTAGTAGGCGTTATGGTTGTAGATGTTGACTTCAGTGTTGTAGAGTTCAACTTTATATTCATAATGGAAGGTCGTTTTTTGAATAAAGGTTTCGAACCCATATTAGTAGTGGATATAATTGTTGTATTTTTAATATTTTCATTTTTATTTGATAATTTCGGTGGCTTTGCAGTAGTCGACGTTTTAGTTTGTCCGCTGAGAAGAACCCATGTAGATATACCACTATCAGTAGTTGTTAGTCGTTCAATTTTATAAAAAAGTAATTTTTTTCTTATATCCTCTATTGTGTCCAAATCGTCTTCTACTGGTTCTGCTACACCAGGATGTGAACCTTCAGTTGTATGCTCAGTTTTTACTTCATTTTTTTTAATCATTTGCTTCACTTTTGGAGGAGTCCTAATATCAGTGATTATTTCAGCATTGCTTATATTTGATAGGCGACTAGTAAATTTCTTTATGACTTGTCCTGGTGATGATGCACTCCTAAAACAATCAGCTAGTATCAAACCGTAGAAAATAAATACAAATAAAATGAGGTATATAGAAGTAAAACACAATACAATAAATAGAAATGATTTATTAATCATATTAAATAGCATAATAAATAATTTCGAATATTTTGCCTTCTGAAATGTATTATAGATGCAAACAACATTCTCTACACAATGTTATCTTACTTTATCATTTGCGGAAGGAGCGTGCTTGATGTGTTTGTAATCAGCGACATTATTCCACGTTTTCGTGTTATGATTCCAAAACCAACCATCATCATGATGGATAGGTTTATGTACATGCTTGTAGTAGGCTACTTCCGGGGGTTTGTCTCTGTTTATATAACCAAATAACAAGAGTGCAGGTACTACAATAAATAATTTAAAAGCACCTATTATTTTTATGAAACCAAGAGCAAACGAAATACCAGCTGGTACGAGATACAAGTATGGATTAGTAAAAAAACCTAGAATTGGTGATACTATTCTCCATATTCCGCCAAGTAGATCAAAAAGTCCTTTTAAATCAGGTAAACTTAACTCAGGGAGACTAGGTAATTGGGGTAAACCAGCACCCGGATTTCCACCATTAGTTGATTGAGAAGGGGCAGTCTCAGCAGCGGTGGCAGGAGCTGCTGCAGGCGCAGGTTGAGCATCTGCAGCGGGGGAAGCTAACTGAGCAGGTGTATCTACAACTGACTCATCAGCTTGTACTTGATTAGTAAGTGTTTCATCTGCTGCTTCAGTTATAACATTTTGATTCAAATGCGAGTTTATAACAACGTTTAAGTCAGAACAACCTTGACGTTGAGGTCCAAATACGTTACTGCTGAGAAGAAATAACGGACAGTCATTTTGTAAAGAATCTTTGGTTCCGATATTACTACTAGGTAACGACTGGACAATAACTTGGCTAGTAGGTATAGATAGTGGTCTACTGGATTGATTTAAATCAACAGGAACACTAGTAAAGTCTTGACTTTCAGGAGCTAAACTATTAATTGAATATTCTGGTGAGTATGTATCTATTTGTGGACGAATTTGAAAAAACATATCTTGAGAACTTGCTAAAGAAGCAATTGGTCTTGTATTATTTAAGGAAATTTCGGGTGTATACGTAATGATTTCTGGATTAAGTCTATCAATTGACTGCTTCTTCATGAGTTCAGTTTTATGTGCATTTTTAAATTTCGAATTAGCAATTCGTGAATTCAATGGTTTTGATTTTACAACTGAAAGTTGTTTTGTACCTGAAGAATCACCAGCAATAATTTTTATAAGGTGTAATTTATTTATTTTTTTTAAAGCGTTACTTGAACTTTTATTGGCTTCTGCAGTGTTCGGCTTGGAAATGTGTGGTTTATATTTGACCTTTGGCCGCATAGTAAGTATTGTGTTCACAGTTTTATTCCTAAGCGTACTTTCATTTCCAATTAAACTTTGGTGATATGGTATAACATTTTGTAATTCTAACATGTTAACATATTTTTTGTTATTTCTGGTGGAATGAGCATGCGAGGAATTTTCAAGACGTAAAGTTAAACTGATGGGATTTGTTTGAATTTTTAATTTACGAGGTTTTGCATTGCCGGTAATGTATATATTTAAGTAATTGGAGCTCTTTAAAATCTCTGTTTTTAAAAATAAAGTTGATTCTACGTTATCTGTAAAGTTTAAATTTTCGTCGATGACGTGGTTGTACCTTGGTGTGGTAAGCTGAGCCTTTGTACTCGATACAGTGAACGACCCAATTAGAATACATAGTAGTCCTGGAAGAATAGCCCTCTTCATGTCAACCTGAAAAGAAACGAACAATTTAATATATATACGAAAAAATATATCATACTGAATGTTAGTTAAATTAACATGCTAAGAGCCTATAATAAAGCTGTTGTCGGTGTCGAAACCGAGGATGGCACGTATTCCACTAAAACTGTAGAAGGAACCAAGGAAGGAAAACCCAAAATGACTAAAGGAACGAAAGAATAACGTTAATTCATTTTCACTTTTAAGCAGATTGCTGAGAGTGTAAAGATTGGCATTCTAGCTAAATAGACATACAGAAATACCTAAATATTACCAACGTATCAGTTTATCATCAGAAGGCAGCATCTAATTAACTTGTGTCTCAGCCGTAAGCAGTTTGCCTACCGACTAAGCTACCGATATAGATGCTACTCTAAAGAAATGCGTTTCTAGCATACTTCGATTAATATTATCGTACTGTTTAAAGAATTGCGATTTAATAGGACACCTAAAGTTTCTACGAAACCTTCCAAAATCGATAGATAAACCAACAGATAGGAGGGATGAGAGTTGGAGTTCAAGGTCCTCGTAAAAACCTTAGGGTTATTCATAACGACCTTTGGCACGAAAATACATATCATAGATTTCTATCTACAAAAGTACCTCAACAAGGGAATGAAAGGAGCAAAAATCTAATTGTACCGATAGCTAGGCCTCTTTAAGAGTGTTGATTTGAAACCGAAAGTCGTGGACTTAGAGGACATCTGGAAAGCCTATTGCTCGCACTTTATCATGACCAGGGCTGGTGTTTACACTAGCCAAGACCAATGCGCGTAGTAAAGAGCCACACTATACATACTAGGTCCCATATGACAGAACGGATCCACAGTTATTCCAAACGTGAGAACATTTGTGGCCTGTGCGGAAGTGCTAAAACAGGATATATCTTCTGCTCGGATGCAATGTCAACGCTCGCCGTACTATCTTGGGCAGCACTGGCATTAACGAATCATAGCGATACTAGTTTAGTTACTCTAAACCGCAAAAATAGGCCGACTTTTGAAACAGCCAATGTGCGGAGATTATTAATCGTATGTATGATATGCTGTGCGAAGTAGATAAAACTGTAGCATGTGTCCGGTAAGCCACCTACCTTTGACAACAGGTATGTACGACTCGATATTGAAATAATACAAGTACGTCAGATATCATATAGAAACCCTAGCAACTGCAACTGGCGCGCTTACTGAGAGCGAATGATTGAGTAGCTAAAGCATTGCCCTTGACCAATAAACTGCTGTCGACATAGAAATTCTAGCCAAAGACGTGAAGTCTGCCATTATTACGAAGCAAATTGACACATAAAAGCTAAAGCAACAAGCCGATATACACCAGGATGAATCAGAAAGTTGTCTAACTTGGGGCCAGCCACCAGAAAACTTTCCGGTTTCCGAGATTATTCAAGTCTAGATGTATGGAATCCCAAAAATACGCATATACAAGTGGGATCGGTACGCCACTGTTCGTACGATCTACGTGGTGGTAGTAGTGGAAGTAAGAAGAAACATGGTAGATGTGTTTGTTGTGAGTAATAGTTTTTACAATAATTGAATGATTCAAACTTAGTGTTTGTTTATGTATTCGTATCCCACAAATTAGAGGGCTCGTCCGGGATCGAGGATCCATTCGTAGTGCGTGATCGGGATACAGTGATTCGCGTAAGTAGAGATTGAATAGAACTAATATGAGTGAGATTGGAGACGAAAACGCGTCTAGTGCGCAGATTGACGAATGTTTAGAAAGTCGTGAGAAAGAGAGAGACAGTCTTAGTGACGAACGACAGTTGTTAGAGTGGGAACGAACATTGATACAAAAAGAACGTGAATTATTAGCTCGCGAACGTGAACTGTTTGACGCAACTATAAATTGATCGGTAATGCAACAAACTTTTACGACAGCAGCAGATAATATGAAACAAATTACAAATCTGATACCAGAATTTAACCCTTCGAGATTTTCCAATATGTTAGCTACTCAATGGACATTGAAGGTAGAAAACATTGCGCATGCGTACAGTATAGACGATTCCGTATTGGTTTTACATGCTGCTACAAAGTTTCGTGGCGCAGCTCGCGTGTGGTATGACGGTGTTTGGTGTTGTTTAAATTCGTGGCGCGAATTTAAAATTCAGTTCATTAACGCATTTCCGAATGTTAATGATGAATCGACAATCCATGCAGAACTAGTGAATCGTAATAAAAGAAGAAATGAAACCTACGAGGATTAATTCTACGATATGATGGCTATTGCAAACAAAGGTGACATTGGAAAAGAAGCTTTAATTAAATATATCATTTGTGGAGATGATGCGAACATTATCGTTACAAGTCTATGATGATCCCGTTGATTTATTGCGACGAATTAAGAATTATGAAGAGACTGTCGGTCGAGAAAAATACAAATTTGATGGAACAAACTCTAGATCGCCACTAATACAGAAAAAAAATGAAAACACTTCTTCTGGTGTAATAAATAGCACCTCGCTGTTACAATTGGAATGAGACTGAACATTTGCGATCACGTGTCCAAAAAATCGTAAGAAGAAAAGGTGTTATTCTTGCAACCAGATGGGACATATAGCGGCAGAATGCCCAAATAAAACAGACGACAATAAACCTAACGTATTAATAGCGATGCAACTATCAGAATTTTCCAAGAAAATAATAAAGATTAAGAATCGCGAATTTAAAGCACTTGTCGACAGCGAAAGCGATGTCAATTTAATTAAGCTTGATAATTTTTTGAAATTAAGTTTCGAATTGTTGAAAGATGAAACGATAAAGTTAAATGGATTGGGGTCAATGCAAATAACGACCCTGGGAAGTTTCTTCTCGCCAATTTTAATTGATTCGTGTAAATTTGATGTGAAATTTCATGTGGTGCCAAATAATGCAATGAAAACGGATGTAATTCTGCGAGAAGAAAACATCGACGAAAAAATGACGGAAATAAAAAGTCAAGAGGAAGCTTACGAAGAAAAATGTGCTGATTTTGAAGACTACTTTAATTTGAAAATAGAAGGTGAGAATTTGGACTTGAAACATATACAAAATCCACGAATAATTGAATGCATACAACAACTAAAACACACCTATGATCCTGTTACGAATAAGTGCGAAGTTACCCCGATAGTGGCAAAAATAATCTTAAAAGATGATACACCTATTTATCAACGACCAAGACGATTGGCTCAGAAAGAAAAAGAAGAAGTAGAAAAGCAATTAGGAGAATGGCTACACGAAGGAATTATTCGGCCTAGTACGTCGGAATTTGCTAGTCCACTGGTTTTAGTGCGCAAGAATGGTGCAACTCGAATATGCATTGATTTTAGAAAAATAAACGAACAAATTATTAAAGATCGATATCCATTGCCGTTGATAGAGGATCAAATCGATAAATTGCAAGGTGCCAGAATATTTAGTACACTGGATCTGAAAAACGGTTTTTTCTATGTACCATTAGAAGAAAACAGTTGCAAATACACATCGTTTATAACACCCAGTGCCCAGTATGAATTTACGAGAACTCCGTTTGGTATGTGCAACTCACTGTCCATTTTCCAAAGGTTTATTAATGATGTATTCAAAGCTCATATAGAACAAGGTACAGTTTAACCTACATGGATGATTTGGTAGTAATTGCAAATGACGAAGAAGAAGCACTCAGAAGATTAAAAACTGTTTTGAAGACTGCGGGAAGATTTGGATTAGAAATCCACTGGAAAAAATGCCAATTTATGAAAATATATTTAGGTCACTATATAAAACATAACGAAATACGACCATCTTCGATGAAGATAAATGCTGTTAGCAAGTTTCCGAAGCCCGATACCATCAAAGGAATACAAAGTTTTCTGGGACTAACCGGTTATTTCCGTAAATTTATTAAGAGTTACGCCATGATAGCGAAACCGTTAAGTGATCTTTTGAGAAAAGACGCAAGCTTTACCTTTGGTGCAAAAGAAGAAGACGCTTTCAACCAGTTAAAGCAAATATTAATAGGTCGACCAGTTTTGGCACTATATCATCCTGAGGCGTATACTGAACTCCACACCGACGCGTGCAAGTACGCATATGAAGCGATATTGATGCAGAAAGGTGAAGATGCATCCCATTTATTATATGAGTCGCAAAACATCTACTGAACAAAAGTATAGTAGTTATCTATTAGAAGTTTTGGCAGTTGTAATTGCAATTAAAAAATTTGGAGTATATTTACTAGGCATAAGTTTTCAAATAGTTACCGATTGTGCCGCTTTCACACAAACGTTAAAAAAGACAGATTTGACAACACAAGTGCCTCGATGGGCCATGTTGCTTGAAGAATGTGACTATACTATACAACATCGATCTGGTAATCAAATGAAACAGTGCGATGCCTTATCACGTAATGCTATGATGATCACTATAAATTCTGAATTTTTGGAAAGATTCAAAAATGCCCAAAAAGATGAACACATTAAAACCATTTTGAATTTATTAGCGAATAATCACCGTTATGATGATTACGTCGAAAAACATGGTCTTCTCTACAGATGCGTTAAAGGAAATGACCTATTGGTAATACCAAATAAGATGCAATCTGAAATCATAGGAAGAGCGCATAAAGACAATGGTCACTTTGCAGTTCGAAAAACCGACGAAATACTGAGTCAAGAATTCTGGATACCGAATCAGAAGAGCACGATAGAAAGCTGTATTCGTAACTGTGATCCCTGTATATTGTCCGAACGAAAACATGGAAAGCAAGAAGGATACATCAATCCCATCCACAAGGAAGATTTGCCATTAGAAACGTACCACGTAGATCATTTGGGTCCACTGGAAACAACTGCCAAAGGATACAAGTACCTTTTGCGGTTGGTTGATGCGTTTACGAAATTTGTATGGATTTTTCCCTACTAAGAGTGTTGCGACGTCAGAAGTCATTACCCAGTTAGACCAATTTCGGTAACACGAAGCGTATTGTTGCTGATCGAGGAACAGCCTTTACGTCTGAACAATTTAAAGCGTATTGTGAAACTGAGAACATTACTTTCCTGCACATTGCAACAGGAATTACAGGCGGAAATGGACAAGTAGAAAGAATTCATCGAGTAATCATACCAGCTTTGACGAAATTGTCAATTGAAAACGGAAGTCGATGGTATCAACATGTACCAAATGTGCAATTATGCTTAAATAGAAGTTTCCAGAGATCTATACAGTGTAGTCCAGGAGAACTTATGTTCGGTGTTCCCTTGAAAACCAGAGACGATAAAAAGATTACGGAGATAATTGAAGAAGAATATAAAAGTGGTTTTATAGAAGAACGTGATAATCTACGAAAGACCGCCAAAGAAGCAATTTTGAAAATTCAGGAAGAGAATCGCAGAAACTCTAATAAGAAACGAAAGAAACCAAGAGAATATAAATTAGGAGAATTAGTGGCAATCAGACGAACCCAGTTTGTCAATTTGAGTAAATTTAAAACTAAGTTTCTTGGTCCATACAAAATAATTGCTGTCAAACCTCATGGTCGCTACGATGTCGAACGAGTTGGTCGAACTGAAGGGCCAAACCGAACTTCAACCGCTGTAGACTTTATGAAACCCTGGTCCAACGCCGAAGAAGACGTTTATTTCGAGACAGAAGACGAAGAAACGTTTGAGAAAGAAAATGAGCCAAGAAGATCAACTGAAATAGTCAACATACATAGACCCGCTCAAAATAAAATTTCGGAAGCAAGTGAATTTGACCACGATCCTCAAGTTCCAACTGTAGGAGTCGAGAACGATTCCAAAGTCAGGAAAGGCCGAGTTGTGGGATCGGTACGCCACTGTTCGTACGATCTACGTGGTGGTAGTAGTGGAAGTAAGAGGAAAGATGGTAGATGTGTTTGTTGTGAGTAATAGTTTTTACAATAATTAAATGATTCAAACTTAGTGTTTGTTTATGTATTCGTATCCCACATACATATTGCTATGGTTTCCGCGGTTTACCGAAAGTCCACGCAAATCCCGGTTTTTCAATCGCGAGTTTAATAAGCTCTTTCCTCCCAGGTCCTTTCCCTCGTAGTATACGGCTTTCAGGATCGTGGTTATGAAAATGGTTTACAAAAAAATATATAATTTCGTATCTCAAAATTTTAATCACAAGAAAAAAAAAAAAAAAAATATCTACTACAATAAATCAAATTTCCATCAACTATGCAAGTACAAAGAAAAACAGATCCCGCTGATGAGTATGTAAAAAAACTTTGTTTGAATCGCCAGTAAAGACTAAGCCTAAAATTTGAAATTAGGAAAATGACAATACAAAAACTCTAAACCAAAAATGAAACGAAACTAAAAAAAACTAAGCTCTCAAAAAAACTAAATTACCTGACTCCCGAAACAAAATTAAATTAATTTCCAATACCCTTAATTTCAAATAATCTACAAAACTTACAAAACTAGATATTTAATAAAAAAAAACAATTCCTTTTCTCTAATCAGAAGGATTAAATTTACTAAGAATTAATATTACCTTAATTTGTGTAGTGTACACTCACATAAAGAACAACTAAGATCAACAAAAGAATTTTTAATCGAATTAATGAACTGAAAACTAAAATACAAACAAAAAAATTTTTTTATTAAATTATTTAATATAGCAAACTTATGACGCAAATAAAAATTGACTTAACTACCTTAACAAGAATCTCACATCTACCATCCACAAAAAATTTAAATCTCCCTCTCCACACATGATCTTCACACAGAAATATTCTAAGTTTAACATCTATAGACAAAAACTATTATTTATATAAAATTCAAATTTTTAACATCGCAATATCTAATTAAATCTACGTCGTACATCGTAACAAAATACATTTTTGTACTCGCCTATCAAAACCTGTCATTTCACGATTCGATTTGCGTGCGTAAAAAGTCACTTTAAGCACGAGTGCGTAAAATTAAAGTTGGTACTTACTGGAACTTGATTAATTTAGTGACATTTTAAAATCATAACTCCCTAACCTTAATAATATATGGTCATAAACGATAACGTATTTAAAAATATGTATTATTATTATAGTTCTCGTACAAAAAATATATAACAAACTTCGTGCGTGAAACATTTCGCGAATTCGTGTCCTCCGGCTCGCGCTTTAAACTGGTCACTCATTCGCGAAATATGATTTCACGCACTTTGTTCGTAAATAACTAATTCGTGATCCACAAAAATTCTACAACTTGGCAAGTTTAAACTAAACATCAAAGAAATTTCAATTACAATAACTACTTTTCAAATAACAAAATAAATTATATTATATCCTGACTGAAACCAGGCACCATGAATCGTCACATACAGCATCGCTCAGAACTCTCCATTAATATAATCCATAGCAATATGTATTAAGGGTTATTACATTTATAAGATGGAGCAAGGTTTCACGCAAATAGCATCAGCTTTAGAAATATTGCCAAGCATTACAAACTATATTGGCGGAGAAGCCAGATACGAATTATGCTGACTTAAGAGGTATTCAATTACAACAATTTGGTGAAGTAAACGAAACGTTCGACGTATGCATACAAAGATTAAAAAATTTGTTAGAATTTCGAAATTTAACCAACGATACCCCTGAAAATGACAAGAAATGTGTTCAAATATTAATCAGTTGCTTAGGTTCAAAACATTGTCAAATGTTATCGAATCTTATGGCACCGGATATACCGAAACAACGAAAATTTAATGAACTCATTGAGTTATTACGTACCCACATATCGGCGAAACCTAGTGAGATAGTTGACCTGCATAAATTTTCTTTGCGTTTACAACATGAAGGGAAAAGTATATCTAATTACCAAGCAGACTTGAAGAAATTAAGCAAACATTGCAATTTTTTCTGTGAAAGTTGTAAAAAACCAACTTTAAATACGCATTTACGATCTCAATATATTAAAGGTGTTCGCGACAATGACATTCGAGTTAAATTACTACAACAAAGCACCATTATTAGTTTTGAAGAAGCGGTAAAAAATAGCTATATCAATAGAATACTCAAAACGCGAGAGCTTCGATATACAAAATCCATCACAGGTAAATTACATTCACAAAAAGAAATCAACGAATTTTATATCGTCGAAAAATACAAAGGAAGTACTACTTCGCCAAGAAACATGAATACTGCTAAAGTCAACTGTTTTAAATGCGGAAAAAAGAGCCATAAAGCAAATGAATGCAGATCTAAAAATTTAAAATGTACACAGTGTGGGAAGGAAGGACACAGTTGTCACAGTTTGTTTTAAGAAATCGAAGGAGTCACAAAAGCAACTATAAGAAGTCTCAAATACAGAAGAAAATTCCATGTATACTATTAATTCAGTCCAACAAATAAATACATCAAAAGCTGGCAAATACATGGTAAAAGTAGACATTGAGGAAAAAACATGCATTAACACAATACAATATCCCTGGAGAAATTTAAATCAAAATTTCCTCATAAAGAAATAGATCGGTGAACCATCATATTACGTACGTATACGGGCGAAATAATTAAACCCGTAGGAAAGAGGAATGTACAAATAAATTAGGGAAACCAATTGAAGAATGCTGACATATACATACTTAGCGGCACTGTAGACACAATTCTAGGAAGAGATTGGTTAAATAAAATCAAGATAAACTGGAACCAGATCCAAAAATTGACAAGAATGGACTACATCCACTTCTAGACAAAATAGAAGCTATTGTAAAATGTCTAAGGCCGAAGAACGTCGTACGTACGTCAACGACAGACGTACATTTCTTGGATTAATTATTATCAGAAGTTTTTACCAAATTTATCTTCTGAATTATACCCAATCAACAAATTATAAGGGTATAACATTCAAATGAAGTTCCGAATGTGAAAAGACATTTATACAGTTGAAGAAGGAAATTAGTGGGGACAAGGTACTTATTCCCTATACACCTGAACTACCACTGATTCTAGCCATAGATGCATCACCAACAGGATTAGGAGTCGTAATATTACATCTGCTACATATTGGTACGAAACTCCCAATAGCCTTCGCTTTATGATCCTTAACTGATTCCGAGAAAAAACTACAGTCAAATTGATAAGGAATCGACAGCAATAGTGTGGAGATTGAAGAAGTTTTCCATTACTGCTACGGCAGAGAAACAACTTTAATTACTGATCACAAGCCTCTCAGAAGAATATTACAACCAGAGAAAGATCTGCCGGCGACTTCTTCGATTCGACTTTTACATTACGCAAGCCTCATGGCAGGGTTTAAATACAAAATCATCTACAGGAATACCAAAGAACATGCTAATGCAGATTATTGTTCACGCTTCGCATTACCAAGAACAACAGTCGATGTACCTGATGAAGAAAGAACTTACTATTTTAGCCAATTACAAATATTATCAGAAATGAGATCAAGTGTGAAAGCAAGAAAGACCCGGAGTTAATAGCAATTTATTATAAATGAACTACAGGGCGAGTCAGAAACTACAGATTAAACCTTGATGAAGTTTACACTACAGGATGGATGTCTGTTTAATGGAGTACGAGTAGTGAAAAAATTACGACATCGAGTACTGGAAGAATTACATATAGCGCACACTACAATTGTACGAATGACGAGCTTAGCAAGATGTTACGTATGGTGGAAAGGAATTGACACTGACATTGAGAGAATAGCTAATAGTTGCCAACAGTGTCAGTTCATTAATCCAAAGGTGTTATACCAGCACGTCCGTAGGAATATCCGAAAACCCCATGGCAACGGTTACATATTGACTACGCAGGACCATTTCAACAGCATTATTTCCTTGTTATCAACAATTTCAAAATTACGAGAAACATTTGCTTGATTTTGTCTACCAGTTTCAGTAGTTAGTGACAATGTTCCCACGTTCAGATCACGAGAATTTGAGGTATTTATGAAGTCTAACGGCATTATTCATAAGTTCACAGTACCATACCATCCTGCTAGTAACGGTCAAGCAGAAAGGTATGTACATACGTTAAGGCAAAGTTTACGAGCTATGATATCCGAAAAAGGAGAAATAGACTTGAAATTATATAGATTCCTGATGCAATATAGAAGAATTCCGAATGCAACAACGGGAGAGAGTCCAGCCGAAATGCTACTAAAAGGACCATATAGGACAAGGTTAGACCTTGTAAAGCGGAAACTTCCTGAAGAGAGAAATCAACAAATACCTATCATTACAAATGAACGACATCTGAATATGGGGGATAAGGTAATGGTTCGTTACTACAATAATGCAGACTACAAATGGAAAGCTTGCGTTATAACAGCAAAATAAGGTCGTTTACATTACGATGTAAAAGTTGATGATCAGTCTCACCAAATGCATATCGATCAATTAAGAAGAATGCAATACACTGAAGTGAATCCAACTACAAGTATATCAGCAATCGAACTGGCAATAGAAACATCTGATGACAGGGCGAAGAAACGTAATACTGAGAATCCAGAGTCAACGCTAATACTACCACCGCAAATACAAGCAGATATTGTTATTCAATCCGAAGAAAATGTTCCAGGCACTTCCGGAATTTCCAAATCTGCAACACCCATAGTTCGTCGTTCTACGAGAATTCGAAAACTACCTACCCAATTAAATTTATAGGAAGGAGGAAGATATTATGTATCTATTTAATAATCCACAATAACACACACATCACATACATATACATTTACATCACCGCACAAGACTCATAAGCATAAGCATAAAATAAATATACAAATTGTTATAAACACACCGCAAGTTAGTAAGTAAGAGCATACAATATAGAGTTAGTTCTGTTCGTGAAATAAAGGTTGTTGTTACAAACGTACGTGCCTTACTCGACTACCCATACAAACACAACACCCACTAGTTATGCTTCTTTTCTTTCCAAAACCCTAGAGAAGATAATTGATAAGCACTTCACGACTCGGTTTCGGTAAGGTTACGTTTACGCAGAAATCAATATGCCCATTAAACGGGAAAATTCTGCGAGCAGGCCACAAAGAAATTGCACTAGCTACCTTATTGGACATTAAGGACGCTTTCAACAACGCGTCCTTTCTGTCGATAGAAAAAGTCTTATAAAAACGTCGAGTAGTCAATGACAGGGAGATTAATCGGTGCCCTGATAAAAACAGAACGATTCACGTGTCGCAAAATCTCTACGCTGTAAACTTTACTTCTTCTTCTAATTTAGATAGATAACAACTGTCAGTGCTACGAAATCGTTTTTCCAGTTAGTTTTTACTTGTTACAATGCAAGCAGCTTGTGTATTGTAGGCTAATATGAAAGATCAATTCAACGTAAGTATTATAAGTAAACATGCAGTATACAACAGCGTTATGTTATTAAAAGAAAAATACTATTTTTGAAATGAATAAACCCTTCAAAAAAGAAGGAATCATCTCGAGAAATGAAGTATATTTGGCGTGGTCACAGAATAAAGAGAAAGGACAAAAGCCTTAAAATTGATGTCATGGTTTTTGTGCGCATGACTGGCAAACGCCATTTCTAAAATATGTCCAAATATTCCTGGAATGTTGTTTACATGTTTACTGTTTGTTTGAAGGTGTTTAGAGGTTAGTTTTTAGTTGTTAGTTTAGTGATTTTGTGATGTGTACGTTTTACCTACTTATTTATGTTTATGTGTTTAGTGTTTAAAGCACTTTATTAGTGGAAAGAATAACTTTTTTGTGAATTTCAAAGTGTGTTCGATCTTTTTCAAATTTTGCATACTTGCATAGTTTATTATTCTGAATAACTTTTCTTAATAACATTTTGTCGTATTTCCTACAAAACAGGTACTATATTAGTGATAAGAACTACCTTTTTGTAAATTTCCAAGGCATGCGTGATTTTTGAAAATTAAAAGTATGGCACAAATTACTTTCTACCCAAGCAGGGTTGAACCCCAGAAGATGAAATTTCAACTAAAACATTTACAGACTCTTATACCTATTCATGCGTCGATCCGGGGACACACTGTATATTCATCGCAAAGAAAAAAATTGTTGATTCAGTCGCAACGATGTATAAAATATACTTGCATTAGGATACATAAATTTGAATTATCAGATAAAGACAAATACAAATGGGTGGTTTAAAATAATTAGAACACGTTTTGCTTGATATTTTACTTATCATTATTGTCGTGATCATGAGAATCTAAACTAGTATATCTTAATCCTATCATTTTTTAAACGTCTACTTTCCCAGGAACTCAAATATTACGGATTATGATACGCCTGTGACTATATTTATCTCGTAGCAATAGCAACCGAATTTTATAAATATGCTAACAATTAGTTAAAAACATATTGGAGTCATGTTACATATATTGAAATTTGGAGCTAATAAGCTGTTTCAATTTAAGCTGATAAATTTTAGGGAGATAATTTTATTTTCGTACCGTGGATGCCTATGATTTAAATAGAGAAGTCCTAGGTCTGTTCCAAGAGGCAGTTATATATATATACATAGTTTCCAAAGGTCAGAACAAGATACTTACATGGGTGGTAGTTACATGTATGCAGCAATTTAGTATCATATATCTGAACTCCTGCCGTAGTTAAATCAACACACTGAATTGATCTCTTTGTACATCTCTATTTTTGGTAGACGCAGCACAAGTGACATGAACTTAACCTCTCTAATAAAACTACAAAGTTTCCATGCAATATAGCAAGATTTTGCCTTGTCTTATTTAAACCAACAATTGTACATAAGTAGTTAAATCAAAATCATTGATACTTGTACAATAATATCTTTTATTTATTTAAATATGTAGATATAACATCGGTATCACCAAACACCATGTCGAGAACGCGCGGGTTCTCATCATCAACTGAATACGTTCTCGAAACACGTGTCCCGATTAATCAATCAAAGTTGTGGCGTTTGGTGATACCGATGTTATATCTGTTTATTACGAGCCCACAGTCCTTGAAATCACTCTTTTATTTATTTGTTATACTGATAATTTCCATCAAGCGTGTTGTAAAAAAAAATAATGTTGATGCTTTTTGTAGATATGTTACATTAAAATGCAATAGAGCAATTGTACGTAATATGTTAGCAAATAACAGATGATGGTCTAGTATATTGGGCAACATACTGTTGTATTTTAGGTTTCAGAGTTCAAAATATTATACGCAAAATAAGTGTTTTATTTTGCACTGAATGATCAGATTAGTCCAGTGATTTTCAATCATTTGTTCTTCTTTCTATATGACTACCTTCAGGAGTTAATTTCGTTTCATTGTTTTTGACAATTTCGACAAATTTCAATATTCGACAGTGATATCTATTGATGTAAAGCTTGAAACATTGTCGAGCTTATAAATTCTTCAACCTTACTACTTATGGTGAAACTATTAATTTGAACCTTTAAAACACCCTAAACTAATACTATTGATTAGAACTAGCAAATAGTAACAGTAACACATTTCTAACAGTTTAAAGAGTGTATCTCAGACTTTTTTGTAAAAAATGTCATGCCTTGCAAAGGTCTTAATTACACGTTGTAGCTTTCGGCGTTAAAGCTGAGTAGGCAAATAAGGAAGATTTACGGTTTTTATAATATCTTTCCTTTTCTTCGCATACCAAGCTCTAACAAGGCAAGATATAAAAAAATGTAAGAGCTGTTTTATAGAGCATGATATTTAAAAAAAATTGTTTAGAATGACATTATTTTAGCTGTTACAGTTTTTGAGTTTTATTAATTAGAAACGTATGACGCGGTAACATACATGTATGTAACAGTCTTTGACAGCAACAGTATGTCACGCGTCCTGGACTACTTCGCGGCTGAGATTACATTACACTACGAGGAAAATATTTCTGATGCTCGAAATTGTATGCAGCACTGAAGACGAACAGCATCTAAACGTCACGCATTTATAAATCAGCACAATTTCGTGTAGGTGGAGATTCTAAATAATATCGAATAAAATCATAGAGTGGACACATTACAATAACAGACCGATCAGTTGGCAACTGATGTAGAGAGTCACAGTAAATTGGGTAGTGTGAAATTAACTTAGTGAGATAAAAGTAAAACGAAGTGCAGGGAAGAACGTTTTTATGGCTGTTGAGGACGAGCAAAGGAGACATACGAATAAAATAAGGGAATTCAGTTCCTTTGCTAGATCGGGACATAAAGGTGGAGGTGTTAGTTCTCGTCGGTAAACGCGGCAAGATGATTCACACGGTCGCCGGGCGAATGGAGCAACATCAGTGCAGTACTGTCGATACTACCCATCATTCGCATTCGCTCCGACAATATATGTAAACCGGGCGAACTGCGATAGTACTATACGCTCGCTACGCCTATGTGAATTCATTGCCATTATTATGTATTATTTTCTCCGCTCACTGGTGATGATCGAACGAAATTTGTGGTGTATTTATCAAATATTCCGTTAATTTGTCTTTTTCGTTATAAAATCAGATACCGTTTAATGCCTCACCTACTTTGCCAAGAAAAGAAATAGCATTACACGCGAAAACGATGTCTTTGAGTTTGATAACAATCGATGAGATTACGAGAAGTAAACACGTTAGCTACGTGTATTTAATAATATCATTTCACCCCATAATCACGGATTTCAAGAAATAGGTCGATGAAAAATGTAGGTACTGTTACACTTATTAGATAAAATTATAACTGACTTAATGCAGGGTGCAGCTGCAGTCTGCAACTACCTAGACATTTCATTTTATTGACAATAATGTTCTATTAAAATTGTATCATTACTGCATAATACTGCAAATACTGTGGGAATAACTTACGAAACAATATTTGACCTACTATTGTTTAATATGTCTACAATCTACCGTATTTTGTGTAGGGATTCAGAGTGATATATGCTCATGATACCAACATCGTGGAATCGAGAGATACGCAAAGATGTATCAATATCTTGCAATTTTAAGATAGTTACTACAATGGTTTTCAAATAACTGGACAAAACTAAAGCACTATTACTCAATAATTAGAACAAGGCTGAGATATTTATGGGAACAGTAACCATTAAGAGGCTCGTGTACGTCGATATTTTAGATACAACTATAACGAGTGATCTGAGTTAACACTGACAAATTGACAGAATTATCAATAAATTATACAAATTGTTATAAATGTTGAAAGCAATGCAAAGACTTATAGCAATAATGAAATGCTTATATTTGGTGTAGCTGAAATCTTTAACCTACATACAGTGTGTCTACCTAGGGCGTATATTGAAGATAGGGCTTTTCCAGTTTATTAGTTTTTATAGACGCACAATGTAAAATTATACTGATTTATATAAGCGGTTCAGTTTTACGACTACGTAATAAAACTTTGTTAATTTGAACGGAGTATTATCTTGATAGCATCATGAGTTCTTTACATTGAATGCTTAACGTTTTTTATCGACGTTTGTCTATACACCATTCCTTAGCCAATTTAATTTTTACTTAATATGTAAGGTCTGAGTCTCAGTTATGAGGGCTTCCGGGTTTTGACGGCATCATAGTAAAGCCAATATATATACCACAAAATAAAACAAAAGTGAAAATTAAAATGCAAAAAATATGTACAACTCTTGTTTGCAGTATTAGACTTCGCTTTATAGATTATTCAAAATTTTCAATGGTTTTGTGAGTGTTAACTTGCCTAAGATTTTGCAGTTGATTAAAATAAGTAATCTATTTAATAATCTAATACTTTTATTTAATATTATAAATGATTATTTTCGGTTTTTTTTTCTTGTTTTATTTTATTTGGTTTACTAGAACGACCCTATTTTCTTTTGATATGATAGAAGTTTGTATCTCGTTTTAGTATGTTTTTGTTAAAAAAATAGGAGTTTGGAATAGTAGGTATGTATTATTAGAAACTGTTTTCTTTACAAAAACAAAATATTTCCATTACAATAAGTTAAAAATAGAAATATTTAATAAACTTAAAATTCAAACTCTGTATTTAAACATTTTGACACATTGTTATTATTACCATATCGTAATATTACCGTTTGACGTTCTAAATAAATTCGCATCCAATTAAATAGTTATTTTGCTGTTACAGCATATTATAATTCTATAGGGTGTAAGTATAACATTAATTTACTTAAGGCGTGTGTAAGAAATTAGAGATACAGTAACTGTACTTTACTAAACACGAATTAATTGTTTCTAAAAAAAGAAACTTAAGACTACTTCCATCGTTTTATACCGCTAAGGTCATTGACTTTCCCTGACCATTCTCTTAATATTATACGTTAAGGAATTTGGGGCAAGTTCAAAAACGATTACATATTTATAAGAAGTATATATGTGTAAACAAATAGTTATTGTCAAAGCAACAAGATTAATAAATAGTACTGTTCACTATATTACCAACAAAGTAATAGTTGAAGTTACTTGTAAAATACTTTAATTAATAAAACACAATTTATATATTACTTACGCATATATTAAATACTGTAAGTCCAGGTATGTAGCTAGCACTATAAACACTGAAGAACTACTGTTACTGGTAGGTTCGTATTACTCGACTCTTGCCTGCATAGCGGTACCCACGGCATCCACCTAAAAATTTTGATGTCAAAAAATTTAGTAAAATAAGAAGATTTGTGCATATGACATGTCAACAAAAGTTATATGTAACATATTAAATTAAAATTAAGATATTTGTTTATATCTAAGATTAAAATATTACGAGGCAAATCTAGTAAAAAAAGTATTTGCATTTACCTATGTACATATATATCTAAACATTAGCCTGAATTATGTAGAGTATGCACAAAAGTAACCACCGAAAGTAGTACACTTAAATTTTGTGACACTACTCAATATTCAAGAAATTATTACACATGTTCATTTTTATTCATAAAGGTAAAATTTGCTTTAATTATTTACTATTCCTACCATTAAGTGGATACTTTAATAATTACAAATGTGTGTGTTTTTAATTTTTAAAATTTAGATCAATAGTTTTGGAGGCAATAGGTAATTGTTACTTCTATTCAATAATATTCATAAATAGTTTTTAAAATGGTTAAATATATTACAACCAAGATAGGAGGTCTATAATATAATCTGGTTTAAATATGGATTCGGCAATAACGGGCGACGAGCTGTATCAGACTTTGAACTTCAGGAATAATAAACGTAATAATACAGGACGGTTCACAAACCAATAAAAAAATATCAAACATTATTCTGGATATCTGTCAGTATTAGATCGAGAGTACTGATGAGTTTGGATGTAATTGTTCATCTTAAGTTAGAAAAGAATCCATTTCCGAATGCGACATGAATGGATAGCCATTCATTAGCTTTGTGTGAATAGTCACACAAAGCAAATTTTAGAATTGTAACCCATCAGGCTCATTTACAGTATGTTAGATTAATTTTAATATTACACGAAATCTGCTTGTACACAATATATAATTCATAACATGTTTACACTAAATACTATTATGCTACATGCTATTATGCTTGATCTAATAAAAGTATTGCTTTATTCTAGACAACAGGAACGAAAACATTTTGTTACGGTTACACGCACACAAGATACTCTTGAGACAGTTTTCAAGAAAAGCAATTGAATTATAATTCTTAAAATATGACTGAGCGGAAACGTGTATTGATTTCCATAATTTAAAGATTCGTATGAACAAAAAAAGAGAGAGTAGATAAAATTGTCATATAATACCTTTTTTCTCTAAAATTATTCAGTATGTCTTTCAGTATGTTACTGAAATTCCAAGATGAACTAACTAAAAATATCTAAAGTAGAAACAAAGTACTGGACTTTTTTTTTGTAAATTGATAAAAAAACCTGGACGAATCATTCTGTAGATGTAATTTAATTAAATTATTTCAACTTGTGCACATATTTCTACCATTTCTTCAAACAAACATGTAGCAGCATGGACTTTGGTTATGGCCAGGTGTGTCACAAGTAGCTTGTGCTTCTGTCACTATGTCGGTTTTATCGTCAAGAGAATTTCGTACGTGCATACGGGCTACTTGTCCATATATTCAATATTTTCGTTTAAAGTGACAGTTAGAGGATACAGAATCAAGCTACATTTGCAATTGCAGCATATGAAACGTATTAGATAAGGTGTACTCAAAGCGTCCTCTTCATTCTAGTCTATTGGTGTGTTTCTTCGGTTGGTGATTTGTAGAACATGATGTATTATTAATATGTTTATATTATGACCTGTAAGTACTTATCTTCCAATCCAAGATATATTTCCATTTTTAGATCAAATAGGAATTAAGTAATTAAATACCAATTTATTCCAGAACATAAATTATTTTCGTTTACTACTAATACTTCTTCAGTAGAAGAAATTGACATTTACTATGTGTCAAATACTACTAGTAGGTAATGTATATAGCCATTCCTATCAATAACATATCTAAAAATCAAAGAAATCATTGGTATATTGAATTATGGTTACATTCTCAATTAATATTAGGACATACCTACTAATGTAAATTTAATATAGCTATAAAACTAAAAATTATTTGATTCGATTATTCGTATATCCATGTATTTTTTGTCAAGCTCTAACAATTCTGTACATGGACTAGGGAAAAAATTTACAAAAAAGCTAGTCAAGAGTTGTTTTATAAGCAATTATTTAATCAACTTAATTAACTATTAAATTAATTAAATTGATTAAATAATTGCGAGTTGATAATTGTAACAGAATTAAATATTTTTAAAATAATGCTAATAGCTTCGCTATTTATGACCATAATTATAATATGTAATTCAATTGAATTCACGTACGCTAACGCAAGCACAGTAAGCCGTGCTAAAATCCCATTAATTTTTAACGACAATGCATTTCTACATACGAACACTAAAACCTCTCCATTGTTTATAATACTATATATAATAAACCTAACAATTACGTACGACCATACTTGCAAGACTACTAGTAACTAAAAACAACATTTTTCAACGACTTATCACTAAAATTGAACTAAATATGTGTAAGTGAAAATATTTAAAGATACTAACGTACCTATGTTATGTAATTACTTTTGAAGTTGTACCTTTCTTCCTATTTTGTTTTTCATACGATTTCAACATTTTAATATAATTCTGAAGACAGTGTAACAAAATATCGAATTGATTGGTTTATTTCATTAGTAGTTTGAGCACATATCCGACGAAAATTTATTATGCATTGAGTCCGAGATTTATGTATACCTGAGTTTTCTATTGTGACCACAAAATGGAATTTACCCAAAATACAGTTATCGCATAATATAGATGGCCTACAGGAGTAAAAGCTAAAATTATATCAAACTAGACAGAGTGTTCCGGAAGCAACTAACTAACCCAAGTTGCGGTTTTTTTAATCGAACACTCTGCACATTGTTGACTTTTTAAACTGTTTTCTAGTAAACTAGAGTTGATAGTTTTCGAGATATTTATAACTCATTATTTTTTAATATTTTTAGAAAATACTACTTGTTTAAACGTGTTTCGTAACATTTAGTTTGTTATGCTAGCAATTACACAAATAGATTTTTTATTAGTAATATTTTAATTTTATAGAAATTTGATTTCCTCTTTAACGTTACATTCAATTGTTTTGAGTAAATTAGTATTTTTACTTTGTATAATTAATATATTTGTTTTCAAAAGTATACTGTTATGTTAAATCCCAGATATGGGAAAAACTCGCCAATACCATTTCTTTGTTATAAAAACATTGATTCGAAGAAAAATATTTTGGTAAATATACAAAGATTTCAACAATATTATTAAAAATTGACTAATATTAAACTAAAATCGTGGAAGTCTGATATGGTCGTACATATTTTTAAAGGTGTCTCATTACTAACAAGACATTTAGTCTATACATTTTTTATTAAGCTTAAGTTGTATGATCGTAAGCTGATACCTGTCTCTTTGTGGATCACACCTGCTATTCTAACAGTAAAGTAAAGTAAAATATGAATCATTGCCAAACTTTATAGGTAGTGAAAATACAGTCTTTGATTCTTACAAGTTGAGTTTATGAGGATATTTAGACGTTCTTCAAGGCTAAATTTAATTTGATAATGACTATATTTAATTAGATGTAACAAGATACAATCATCTCATCTATTCCTCAATATTAGAACAATTAATCTATGCCTAAATTAACTAAAACATCAAAATCCTAAATTTCATTAAATACGAAACAATACGAAGATATGAAAAGTAATCAATTAAAATCAAATGGCTTTTAATTCAAAAACAAATTTAAAATTCGTTAAGCCACCAAATAAACTTCAATTTTTTGGTGTACAATAAATGTGTCTTAGAGAGAACATATTTGTTCGGAATTTAAGACCGCACTTTTTAGGCTTTTGAAAGATCTATTACATTAGATAGCGGTATTTTGGAGCCTCATACAAATCCTTGCTATATTACGATTCTAATACGGCATAGCCTGTACGTATATTTCATAACTACAGCTACAGTAACAGGGCAGTAGTGCATTATACAGATATAATGAACGAAAATAAAAAAAAATACTAAAAGAAAGTAGTTTGTTACTGATCATGTTTGTAAAACCTTTACGTAGTAAATTTGTTTATTTTAAGTTTTATATATTCCTTTAGTCAACGATTTAAGTTAATAATGCGTAGGTTGTATGCAAATACATATATGGAATTTACAAGCATTTAGCAACTCCTATTTATCATACAAGCATATTAAATTTCTTTTCAAAAATATTAGTGTGAGTGAGTAAATATTATTAGTCGTAACTGAAAGTTTAAATTAAAATATGAACATTTTAAACACGGCGTTGTTGAAATATATTTTTTTATTTTCATACTTTCATTTAGCAATGCATTAAATTAACTAATTACTCACATTTTTTCTTCTTGATCCTACAGATGCTATTAAAGAAACTGCGAGAGCATTCACTGTCGTATCCGGAAACAGATCAGTAACCGTAAACTGGATTCTGCATAGAACGTTGTATTAATCTTTCTTAAAGAAAAGTATGCGTACTGCTTGTGGTTAACATACATTTATATCGCTTGATGTTGCGTTCACTATATTAAGCTTACACTTGTAATATCTACCAACATTGCAGTGAATGAAACCGAAACTTACAATAACAGGCAATTTGTAGAGCATTTGGCAGGAGCGATGTGATTGCAGTGGGAGACAAGCTGGCAAACACACATAAAAACTGTCACCCAA
Source organism: Holotrichia oblita (assembly GCA_023690525.1). Taxonomy (NCBI): domain Eukaryota; kingdom Metazoa; phylum Arthropoda; class Insecta; order Coleoptera; family Scarabaeidae; genus Holotrichia; species Holotrichia oblita. The sequence continues at coordinate 67,356,619 of CM043018.1, forward strand.
TTTTCTAGATTTTAATATATACCTTCTTAAAGTGTAGCACAAGAATGTCCGGGGGAAACACGTGTACTCTAGCAAATATTTAGGTAGATTATGACACCGTCAGAAACTTTCCACTTTAAAAATTCAAAATGGAATTATATAGTTGGTGCATTCAGGTGAGAAATTGATCTATATATGTATGCGCATATATGAATAAGTATACAAATATTTTTACCGTTTGGGAAAAATAGCTTACAATAAATTGAATTAAAATAATTTTTAATTAACTTTCATGAAACATAATTATTATTAAAAGATTATATATACTATTCTAATAAGTATATACCGCAATGGCAAGATAACTTCAATGCAGCTACCAATGTAAAGAGCATAGAGATTGCCACAATGTGTACGAGTATTTATACAATTCAATAATGCAATTTTTCCCAAACGCCAATTATTTAAACATATTTTTATATAAAAATATGCCGTCCCGAAGTGGAGTCGAACCACCATGTAGGGCTATCGCGGCTCTACCGCAGATTTATGTTTAGCCATTTACTACTAATGTTTTTCGTCTCAGAACTGTAGATACTGGGCACACCACAATTGAAACCGCGGTATATTTTTATATAAAAAAATGTTTAAATAATTGGCGTTTGGGAAAAATTGCATTATTGTATTTACATACGCCAAGAAAATAATACACTTCGGTGTCAAAAAATTTATACAATTCATCCGAAAATGAATATTTTAAAATACCTGCATTCTTGATTTTTAGGCACGTAATTAAATTAACCAAACTAAATACCATACACCAGCTTTCAGAGTGATTCCAAGGACTGTGACCTCATAATAAACAGATAAAACATCGGTATCACCAAGCATCACAACTTTGGATTAATTACTCGGGGCACGTGTTTCGAGAACTCATGGGCTCACATCATCAACCGAATACCGAATGAATCAATAAGCTGGAGCTGAATATGAAAGGTTAACCTCGTTATGCATGTCTCAAAATCGGTTTCAAGTGAATGGGAAGTTTTATGAACAAAATGAAGGTACTGCAATGGGTAATACGACATCCCCTATCATTGCTAATTTGTTCATGAGTAGTTTTGAATCGAACATGAAAAGAGAGAATTGATATTTTCCGAGAATCTGGCTTAGGTACGTTGATGACATATTCGCAGTGTTTGACACTACAAAAATGAGTGTCACCGAATTCCTTAAATTAAATTCAAGGTTCAATACCATTAAATTCACAGTAGAGGAAGAGGCGAACAACAAACTTCCTTTTTTGGGTATTTTAGTTATTAAGAATGAACATAATAAATTGGAAATTGACTGGAGTACTGGATAATAATGGATTCATAGCCTAGTACAAGTGGATTATCAACATCGCCTCCAAAAAAGCGTGCTAGCAAGCTATATTAAACATAGGAAGTTCTTCATTGGATCTTTTGGTGCAGAAGTGGAACACTAAACACCAAACAAGTTTTAACCAAAACACAGACGCGTTTCGACAACGCTGTCATTATCAAGGCGATAATAAAACTGTCAGTTTTATTATTATTAAATATTATTGGTGGTTATCTTAAAAAAAGGACACAGATAGTACTGCTAATATCAAACACTTTAGGTATTTAAGTATAATAAGCGTATATAAACTTCAGTGTATTTATATGCCATAATAAGAATAGGTGTTTCAAGAACAGGTGTTTGCCGAATAATTCATGAATATAAAATCAAAGGGCCAATTTCACCATTGTCAAAACGATTAGGGAGAAAATCTACATTTGACGAGACTGTTAAATACTTGATAAGACGAGTAGTACATAGTTTTTTTATGATGGAGAACTTCCTACACTAAACAAGATTTTAAAGACATTAAAGGAAGATAAAAATATACCTCAAATGAGTCGTTCTACTTCATATAAATTAATGAGGATGCTTAATTTTAAGTAAGTTTTAGTTTAAGTCCCAACTTAGAGTTGGAAATTTTCTCAAAAATTCTGAGAGTTTTTTTAAAGGTAATAATTTAATTTGTGGTGATACTGTAACTGTTTCAAAGGTTTATTTTATTTGAATTAATAAAATAATTTTTTTTTGTAAAACATCTCTCTCACTCTTTTTTATGTAACTTAGAATTTTTCACTTGAGTATTTTTCAACGTAAGATAAGCTCTGATATTTTGTTTTCTACACCAGCTGTAGAGTTAAGAATTCACAAACCCCTGAGATTATTATTTTTTAAATTTGTGGTGGGTGCTTAGTTGCAGTGACTTCATAAGCTATATCGCTTGTCTGGATATCACTGCAACTCTCGCGGTGTAGTTTTGTGTGTGTAAATTATGTGTGTATGTTTAAACGGCTTTGTGACAGTATCATATCGCCTTTTATGATGCTGCGCTGTTAATCACTTTGCTCCCAACAGCCAATGGCAAGTCGATCCGGGATTCAACTCTCTGAAAAAATGTCATCGTAACTCCAAAGAATTGAACCCCGGCACCTATCGTCCTCCCACAACAATAGTCGGTCGCCTAACCACTGCGGCCATCGACCCGTTAAAAAACTTATTTCAGTTTTGTTATGAATCTCCAGAATGCTGAATAAACTGACATGCAGCAAACGGCTGCAGTGGACTGCTTCAATTTTCAATTTCAACTTTTCAGACCAATAAATAAATATTAACGCACTGGCGTTTCGTTGCATTCACTTGAAGGAAAATTGGACGTACTTTTACGTAATATACTTTATTCTAAAAACAGGAACGAACAAGTCACGTGTAACTATGTTGACATATGTAAAAAAATTTATTATTATAACAAAAATTAAAAATTGAATAGCAACCAATACAAGCTCAGGTTGTGGTTGCTAACAAGCACCTCGCCTTGAAACCAGAGATTCAACCAAAGGTTTCAACGATACAAGAGAAAAATAATAAAAATAAAATGAATATACATTCATTTGGAATATGTAGGAATTAGTAAAACTGTAAAAAAGTGGTTCTCAATATACTTACAAAATCAATACCAGAAAGTGAAATTTAATGGGTGGGTTTCAAGTGAAATAAATACGTGCTATACGTATTTGTTGTGGTACCATGGCAGAGATGACCCTATGTTTAATTTGTTTTATACTAGAACTAGAACCGTCACTGTTATGTATCAAATTTATTTATCTTCATTTGTATTTTGTGTTTTTATTAGTATTTCACTTCCTTAGTGTAACAAATCAGTTGTTTTAACAACTATTGTAAGTTATTTAATTGTGTCAAAGGTAACAAAAAAGAATGGGATAAAATATTTTTTTAAGGTTATTATCAATGGCATTTATTGCAGAACATGATGCCATGATTTTAATGGCACATTACAGAAGTGGAATTCAGAATCCTGAGGACAATTGGCAATATTCTCTTGAAAGTTGTATAACTCAATATAATCAGCGTTTTCCAAACTTTGAATTGGATTATGATGCATTTCTACATCGCAGACATGTTGTAATACACATATTACACACCCGTATAAATTCGACGACGAAAAGTTATTGACGATGGATGAATAACTGAAGAATTTTTTGGGGCATTTTTTTGTTGGATGATGATAATCCGACGTTTCGGTGATAGTAAACCGAAACGTCAAATAGAGTATTGTGTGTCCCAACAAGGCTAACGAGGTACGGTGTTAGGGAAACGGATGTACCTAGAAATTTGAAACAAAATAATTGTTGAGTAAATCGGCTAAGAAAAAATGCTGGAAATTATTTTCGAGTTTCTGAAATGGCCTCCAGGGGGCGTAAATGACATTCTGAATTTTAAACCCCGTTTTATGGAAAATTTTCTTATATTAATGATAGTCATAGTGAATACTATTTTAAAGTTGAGACAAATTCAAATATTTTTTGTTAAATGCTTTTTGCGCTATCTCTGAAAAGAAAGTGGTGGGGAGCGCTAGAATATTTTCGGAAATAAATGTCGATAACTCTAAAAAGGCTTAACGTATCTTAACAAACTTGAAGTCGTCAAAAAGGGAGTTTCCTAGACTATCAATTGAACTGTGAGTGAGGTGATTATGTTTGCTTACCTTGCCGCTAGATTGCGTTTTTTGACACAATCGCAAAAAAAAACTTTCTGCAAAAAAATTAAATGCAATGATATCACTTTTGTTTACGTAATTACATAGTCAATCAAGAGCCTAACAAGCCAGTGAAAACCGCATCTCAATATCTTTATGCTAACCTAATATATGAATAAAGAAATTTATACAAAAAAAAACATTTTGGGAAGCATCTCCGCTTTAAGGTTTGTTATTAATGTCTAGTTATTCCTAATTTACCAAATAAAATGCTAATTTATTATTTGGGATGCCAAACGATATTTTAAATCGAAATAAAATTTTGTTATTTCTCTTTGTTACTTTTTTTTACAATACCTTCGAAAGCCAACAGGCCAAAACAATTATAAAATAATAAGTCTGGGAACAGTAAGGAAACTAACTTAAAGTCCAATGAGCCGCAATGCTTATAAAATAATAATAAATTATAGAATCTATGAAACTAATAACTTGAGAACGATAAAACACAACAAGGTTGATTGAAAGGAAAATCAAAAAGTGTTTATAAATGTTCAAAGTGCCTTCCGTCATTTTCTATGCAGAAATATATCCTGCGTCGTGTATTTAATACGGCTGTGCTGGTTTCAGCTTTTGAAATATTGGCTACAACATTTCGGATACGATCAATCATGTTTTCTGGGGTAGTAGGGCGAGTCTGATAAACAATATCTTTTATTATACCCCAAAGGTAAAAGTCAAGGACAGTAGAAAAGAGAAAGAAGAAAGAGAAAAGTTCATTTGCAATCGCAATAAAGTATATTGTAACTGTTAATGTGGTGCATAGTTTAAACAATTAGTGTTTAATTTTGAAGCTAATTGCTGTTTGAAGCAGATTTTGTGAAAATGGTACTTTCAAGATCTCAAATCGCCAAATATGAGGAAATAATTACGGAAGCTTTTACAAAAGAGTCATTTATTAAGAGTATATCCGGTTCTATAGGCAAAATAATATCTGAAGAAATGAAAAAAATTACTGGCATATATGAGACCAAAATTGCGACATTGGACAATGAAATAAAAATTTTAAAAGAATCTAATGAAAAACTCAAGGTCGATTGCGAAGAAAAATGTAACAAGCTAGAGCAATACAGTCGACGGTACAATTTACGCGTGTACGGAATTAAAGAACAGAAAAATGAAAAGGTGGAAGAAGTTATACAGAATTTGTTAATAGAAAAATTTAATATTGAAAATCCGTCTCAGTATATTGATGTGTGTCACAGAATAAGTGAAAAAAAAGCTAACAGTGATCGGCCGATAATTGTTAAGTTCATTTCTCAAAAAACTAAAACTTTCGTGTATAGAAGTAAATCTAAATTGAAGGGATCCAGCATTATAATACGTGAAGATCTCACTTACCTCAGCTTAAAAAAGTTTAAGATGTCTGAAGAATATGGGAAGCGTAATGTTTGGACAGTGAATGGTGTTATTTTTTATAAAACTGAAGGTACTGTAAAGAAAGTATCAATTTAAATTAGTTTTCTAGTATGAATTGCACTATGTTATTGTTATTTTTTTTGTTGTGTGTTGCGATTCGGACGTCGTTAAATTCTTTATATTGAGGTTCTTAATTATTTGTTAATATCAAGAGTATATTTGTTAATTTGTACAATAATTTGCTTGGCGATATTGTCTTAATTATATATACAACCTTGGCCAAATGTGTTAGACACCCTCATAAAACCCCATAATTATAAGTATTATTACACTTCCAAGAAAATGAGCATCGAATTTATACTTAATTTACATATTTACTGCTTACTTTGGGACAATAGGTAAGCAGGCAGCAATGTTTCGATTTTAAATATTAGTGTATTGTCGACGCGATTGGAGAGAGGTATGCGTTAGGAGTTTATAACCAGGATATTTTGTGTTGGATACTTTCATTTTTATGGAATGAACTTAATTTAGTGAAACAATGCCAAAAGTTTGCGAATTAACCAAAGTAGAACGTGGGCAAGCAGTCCTACTTAAGACACAAAGTAAGACTTTAATCGCTATAGCGAGAATAATGAAGTATTCGCGATGTGCGGTTCGTACCACCTTGCAACGATATGAATAGTGGATCATCAACAAATCGACCAAAAAGCGGGCGGAAACACCTTTCGAACTTGTGAAAGTAAAGGGTGTCTAACACATTTGGACAAGGTTGTAATGGTCTTAATTATAAGTAGTGAGCAACATTAAGTAGCTTTTGTGAGCAAACAGGTACATGGTTATTATTGTTTATTAGTGATTGATATGTCGGAAAAAAATTTTTTGTATTGTTTGTGGCAGTAGCATTGGGGTGCTTACAGTATTTTCCTTGTGTTGATGCGAGTGTCAGTATTCTTCATTGAATTTTAAAGTTATTGGTGTGCATTTAGTAGAAAAAGTGGGAGAATGGCTTCGAGTCTTATTGGATTAGCACATTTAAATATACGATCGCTTTCTGCAAATTTTAATTCTCTAAAGCAGCTTATTTTAAATGATTTGTACAACATCGTGGGTCTGTCTGAGACGTGGCTGTGCACTGATGTAAATTCTAATAACTTTCATCTTGACGTGTACGGAATCGTGCGCTGTGATAGACCAACCAGGGGGGGAGGTGTAGCTTTTTATATGCGAAATACGTTGCATTATGAGATTATACAAACTTCATTAGATATTAAACAGCTTTGGGTCAAAATTAATATTCGCGGCAAAAGATACGCGGTTGGTGTTATTTATCGTCCACCATCTCTTAATTACCAATTTTCTCTAAATAATTTTGAACTAACGTTATCGGAATTATTAATATCAAACGATGAAGTAATTTGCGTTGGAGATTTTAATATAGATTTATATAGTGAAAATAACCCAGCAAAAACTTGCCTGAACTCTCTTTTAGACGCGGTTGGACTTACTCAGGTTGTTGATTCACCAACGCGAATTGTTCGCGGCAGCCGTACACTTATTGATTTAATATGTGTGACTGATCGCAATATACTTACTAATATAGGTACTAAAAGTGTGCACATTTCTGATCATGAATTAGTTTTTAGTAGCATTAAAGTGGAAGCACTTAAACCAAGTCCGAGATTTCGTATATATAGAAATCTCCTAAGTATTGATTCTAATGTTTTTTATGCTGATCTCGAAAATGTTTCTTTTCAAAATGTCTTTCATGCGCAATATTGAAGATAAATTAACTTTGTTTAATGACATTATACTATGGTTGTTTGACAAGCATGCACCCTTTGTACGCAGGCGTTTCACTAAATCTCCAGCGCCATGGCTAACGGACACTATTAAAACCATGATGAAGTTAAGGGATAATGCCCTTCAAAAATATAAAAGAACGAGCCCAATTGAGCATTGGAATTTTTACAAAAACCTTAGAAATCTAACTACAAATTCTATACGTAGAGAAAAGAAGGCGTTTTACGAATATAGATTGCGTTACGCTGACGAGGGGCGTTTGTGGCGGGTTTTGAAAAGCTTGAATATTGGTGGGCGGGCTCATGTTTCTATCCCAGAGGCACTAAAGGACGTTGCCAGTTTCAATAACTTTTTTGTTAATGCAGTTCCGCAGGTGAACACAAATGACCAAGATTTAATTCAATTCTATAACTCAAATACAAAGATTAATTTTCCAAATTTATTTGAATTCCGCTTGGTAGACACATCCGCAATTTTAAAAATCCTTCGTAATATAAAAACGAATGCTACTGGTAGTGATGGAATCAGTGCAACTATGTTGAAACTTTGCTGTCCATATATTAATCCCGTCTTAACATATATCATTAATTCATGTTTGTTGACAAATTATTTTCCTTCACAATGGAAACATTCGTTGGTGACTCCTTTAGCTAAGAATAATAGTCCAACAGCACTGAGCCATTTTCGGCCAATCAGTATATTGCCCACAATATCAAAGGTTTTGGAAAAAGTTGTGGATGTTCAATTACGTGAACATTTATTTCAATACAATATTTTACCGAAGCATCAATCTGGCTTCAGACCAGGTTACAGTTGTGCGACGTCTCTTCTTGATGTGACTGACGATATATTCAGATCGGGAGATGCCGGCGAAAATACTATTTTAATATTATTAGATTTTAGTAAGGCATTCGATACGTTAAAACATGATGTGCTATTAGCTATGCTTCATTATATTGGGTTGTCAGAAGAGGTTATTTCTTTCTTTAGATGTTACTTATCAGGCCGCGTACAATCAGTTATTATAGAAGATAATGTATCAGTTCCGCAAGCTATTGTTACAGGTGTTCCTCAGGGGTCAATTTTGGGGCCGGTTTTATATAGTATATATACCTGCAATTTTGAGATTTATTTGCAGTGATGCTCGAATACGGTTCGTTGAGGAAGCGAGGAATCTTGGAGTGATTCTCGATAACAAATTAAGATTTATAGGGCATATATCAAAATGTGTTCGAAGTGCTTATTCCGCGGTAAAGGTTATTTATGCCAACAGAAACATTTTTTCTCGTGAGTTAAAGATTAAACTATGTGACAGTCTCGTTCTCTCGCATTTTAATTTTTGTGATGTTGTGTACGGTGCCTGCATAAATGTAGCAACGCAATACAGAGTCCAGCTTGTGCAGAACTCGTGTCTCAGACTTATCCACGGTATAAGAAAGTACGATAGAATATCACACACTTTGAAACAAACGAAATGGTTAAATATGGTAAACAGAAGATATCTGCATATGGAGTTGAGTCTGTCCGTAGCTTTATCTTAATCTGATATAAAGGCGTGTTATAATAACATAGGGTTTATATAATAATCTATCCTCTGATATTAAAAGTTGTTAGATTCAAGTTGTTAGATTCACAATAAGTTTAACAGTTTCGTTGTGCTCCACTGCTGCTGTTACTTGCTGTTTTAGTGTTGATATTTTTTAGTTTTCTTACTGTTTCACATTGTACCTTATTCGATTAAAGTCAGTTGCTCTCGTCAATTCGCCAAAATTATTTTATATTTTATATTATTGGGTTGAGTTACAAGCAGAAATTTTCTGTATTCCGCCCATGGGTTTCCCATAGTGCATGATTGTAATGCGGTGCAAATACTTACTTTTGTTATTATTGTTATTATTATCATTATTGTATTATATTGCCGTTGTAAATTGTGGGAAATAAAGACAGTATTATTATTATTATTTAATACATGAACCATACAATGAGTCACAATAATTTAAACGGGACAAGACAAGGGATTCGCAGAGAAGTTTTTTTATTAAGAAATATTCTATTTGCTTATTCTATTGACTTTAAAGCTGCATATTCTCGCTGAGTACACGCGTTTATATATTCGTTAGAATTTAATTCCTCGTTTAAGATAACACTCAGATTCCTCACTGCACTGTTCAGTGGTACAGGTTCACCATGAACAAAGATATTTATGCTTTTTCCATATTCTGGATTCAATCTGATTTTCTTAGAACCAAAAATAATTAGTTCGGTTTTTGCCGAAATTTTCTATATCTTGATTTAACTTAATGCATGCATCATCTACTTCATTCTGAAAAAAAGGAGTAATAAATCTGGGTATCGTCGGCATAAGAGTAATATTTACAATGTTGAATGTATTTAACAAAATGAGACGTATATATAGAATACAACAATGGACTCAACACGGACCCCTGTAGCACGCCCTTCACAAATGGAAGAAATGATGAGAGAGCGTCACCGACTGTGACACAATGACTGCGACCAGTGAGGTAACTATGGAACAATTCGATGGCAGAAGGGCCAAGTCCAATATGATATAGTATTGCTAACAGTAAATCATAACTCAGAGTATCAAATGCCTTCGAATAGTCGAGCAAACAGAATAATGTAAGTTTTCCTTCATCCAAGCTTCCTATCACGTCATCAACTATATGTAAGTATATGTAAGGGCCGTATTACAGCTGTGACACCTTCTGAACCCTGTCTGCATCTCTGGTAAAATGGCTATTTGTGTAACATAGTCCTTTAGTTGACTCTCAATGACTTTTTCAAAAATTTTTGATAATACCGAAAGTATACTTATCGGGCGTGAATCATTAATCTGCTCCACCACTGCCTTTTTCGGTAAAAGAATGACCAGTGATTGCTTCCAGCACCCAGGAAATCGACCACTACTCAAAGAAGAATTAATTATAAAAATTAAATAAGGCAAGATATGCGAACAACATAACACAATAAAATTAATATTGAATCCATCCACGCCTGCGGAGTTGGATCTAATAACGAATAATTTGAAGCACAATATTTTCATCAACAGTAGAGAATGCGAAATTACCCTCTTTTTCGACGCGTACTAGTGTAATGGTCACAAACCACCCCATCCAAATGTAAAGTGGGCACAGAATCTATAAAATGCTGATTTATCATGTCAGCGTTTAACAAGTGCAACTGAATTTCTTTAACGCGTTTGGTAACCAGGCCGGTATCTCTCAAAAGTTTCCATGTTTTTTTACTATTTTGGCCAATTTTACTAATCTTACTCTCCATATAAATACGTTTTTCAGCGCAGATTGCTTCAGTTATTAGGTTTCTTAGTGATTTGTAATAATCCCAGTGACTGGGCGATTTACAATGTTCATATCTCTTAAAAGCACGATCGCGTAAAGTTTGCATAGTTTTTATGGTGTCAGTTAACCATGGAGCAGCAAATCTAGATGTTACCAGGGGCATATGAGTATTTAACGAATTAGCTAATTAATTATTGAAAAAGATATCCATCTCATCTACATCGGTCATGTCATAAATTTCGTAAAACGGAATTGAAAGGAGATCAGCATTAAAAGCACCATAATTAAAAGATTTTAGTGTTCTATAAGTGTGCCATTTAACATTTGACCTGGTAACATTGACGTTTAATTCACAAATAATTGGAACATGATCAGAAATATGTAGGTTTGTTATACCTGAGTCTAAAACCATACTTTCGTCAGAAACAAATAGTAAGTCGATTAGGGTAGAACTAGTACGCGAAAGCGAGTCGAGGAAGTAATTATTTCAGAAAAACCAAGAGAAGCCATTGCATCAATAAAGGACCTCGCGAGTAAACTATCATGAACATTTAGATCTATGTTAAAATCGCCGAATAAGACGATTAAATCGCACCGCGGCAAAATCTCAGATAAAGTGGATTCAAGTACATCAATGAAATTGTTATAATTCTGTTGAGGTGGTCTGTAAATAACACCAATTGCGTAAACCTTTCGATTAAGCTGAATAGATATCCACAACTGCTCAATAGACGAGTCGTAGATTATTGATTTATAAGGTAAATCCTTTTTAATGTAAACTCCAACTCCACCGCCACGTGCGCATCGATCATTACGTAGAAATGTATAAGTATCTATGTGTAAACAATTACTGTCTATATTATTAGAAAGCCATGTCTCGGATAAGCAAAATACAGAGAAATTATGTAAATGAAGATACTCACTAAGGTCTGGTAAAGAAGGCAGCAAAGATCGTATATTTAAATGTGCCAAAGTTACTTTATTAATCAGCATCGTCGGTATATATTATCATGTCTACGCGCCGTAAGATCTTCAACAACCATTATATTCTTACCCTTCAATTTGCGACAATTTTGCGACGATTTTTTAGAATTAGAGATTTTAACCTGTAACCAGTGAATTTCACTAGGATGCCTCTATTTCCTTTTTTTTGTGGAAATGGCTCCTACTCGATGAACTCGATCGATATTATCTAATGTAATGTTCACTTTCAATTTTTCTTTGCAGAAATCAGTTAAAACACTTTCAACATTTTCGTCTTTGTTTGCGGGTAAACCAAATATACGGATATTGTTGCGACGACTGTATTGTTCCAAACTGTCGATTTTATTTTTCAATATCTTATTTTCCTCTTCAAGATTCCAGTATTTGACAGCACGTTTCTTCAGAGCAAGGTCGAGTTTTTCATCAAGACTTTTTGCGACGATACCGGACACACTCTCGATAAACATATCGCTTTGCACGAGCTCTTTAATACATTTTTTAAACAAATTTTTAATATCAGTTATTTGTTCTCGTGTCAGCATAATTACTAATTATTTGCACGGAATTCACTCTAATACACTACTAATCTGTTATAAAGTTGTGATATTAAAATGACTTGGAGCGAACCACCAAAAATTTATATTTTTAACGGAGCGATTTGCAAGCACTATTCACACTTTCGCCATTATACTCTCTCTTCAATAATTGAGCACCGCGTGAAACAATATCCGCGGGATTATTACAATTTTTTACATAGCGCCAAATCTTAACATCAGTTAATCCTTGAATAACAGCTATTCTATTACCTACATAAACCTTGTATTTGTTTGGATAAGAATTAATCCAATTGAAAACTATTTGAGAGTCAGTCCAATGAACAATACGATGAAACCTTAATTTCATTGTACCAATTACCTTCTGAGTCAATTCGCTAAGCATGACTGCAGCGCAGCGTTCTAGCCTAGGAATTGTAATGGTGCGCAACGGTGCGACACGCGATTTGGAAGTTAGTAAATTGGTAAATATACGACCATCAGAAGTGATGCATCGTGCATATAGACAAACTCCATATGCCACAGAACTAGTGTCAGAAAATCCATGCAGTTGAATTTCTGCTTAAGATGAAAAAAGACAACGTGGAACTTTAAGTTCGTGCAAACATTGAAATTGAGCTTCAAGCTTTGTCCATTCTGCTTCTATGTCTGCGGGAACGGGAGAATATCGTCCCAATCCAGACGCGATTGCCACAAAGCTTGGACTAAAAGTGTACGTCTTACCGTTAGAGGTGTAACGAAATCTAAAGGATCAAAAATTTTTGATACAGATGCGAGAATACTGCGTTTCGTAGCCTTAGAAGACCGCACTGGAAATTCAGCCTTGCAAAATCCTTTCGGAGTCCCAATGCAGACCAAGCATTTTGGAATCTTTTCTTTCGCCGATCGTAACTGTCGAAAAGTCGATGTTTTCGGCGAATGATTGATTAAGAACTTCCAATTTGTTAGATAGGAATTTTCTAATAATTAAACCATAAGAAGCGAGAATTGAAGAAATTTCGCGCTTAATTTGAAGAGCATGCTCTATAGAACTTGTACTGTATAAGAGATTATTCATGTAAAAATCTGTGCATATCAGCTGCTGGTATCTTTATGTAGATCGGCAACATAACGCAAACATCTGGTGGCTAAAAAGCTAGCTGAAGCCGTGCCGTATGTGACGGTATTCAAATGATACGTATGTAGTGGTTCAGTAGTATTAGTTCTCCACAAAATATTCTGAAACTTCGTTTCCGAAGGCTTAACTAATGTCAGGCCTTCGGAAACGAAGTAATCATACGATACATTTTGGCTATATCGCCACAAAGAGCTACCTCGTGTGAACGAAATCTGAGTAAAATGTCAAACAGATTATCCTGAACTTGAGGTCCAACTAACTGAGTATCATTAACAGAAACACCTGAGAAGGATTTACAACTAGCATCAAAAACCACACGAAGCTTAGTAGTTAATGATGACTCTCTTATTACAGCATGATGAGGAATATATTGGAGAGGAATATCAGCTGTATCAATTGGACCGTCGTAGGTATTTATAACACTTGATTTTGGAAATGAGGTATCAGAGGAGGATGGCTCCCTTGAAACCTTTGTCATGTGACCCATGCTCTCATATTCGGACATAAATTCAGAATACTGCTTCAACAAACGAGAATCCTTATGAAGACGTTTTTCTAAATTCAAAAAACGACGCTTTGCAATACTTTTAGACCCTCCAGGTGAAGCTAAATCTTTATTAAATGGAATGGAGACCATACAATGATCAGTATCATCAATTTTAACTGTATCCAATAAATAATTTTCGCAAAATCTCTCTTTTGATGACACAGAGGATAACTTGGAAGGAGGTTTGATACTATCTGTTTCCCAAAACTTAATCAAATTTTGATTTAGTTCTCTCAGAGATGGGTCCCCTTTCAAAAGCCAACAGTTCGTAGAAAGGGCTAGATTACTCAACAACGGTACTTTAGGCAAGCAGAAAGTAGGTAAATGACCTATGGCTACCCATCCTAGCAAAGTATTCTGTAATATCGCCTTAGACTTACCCAACGAAATCCTGTCAGGTAATATAATACTAAAGAATGTGGGAGAACCTATAAGAATGTCGATATTGCTAGATTTGTTGAAATCTGAATCGGCTAACCTAATATGATTAGGCAACTTTAGCGCTCTCTTGTCAAACGAAATGCGAGCTAAAGGATTTGCAATTTTAGTTATCACTAAACATTTTAACTTTGTTTCATACCTACCAGTTGTTGATGAAATTCTCAAGGATGTATATTTAGAGCATGCTGAAACGGAACAGTTGATACCATTAACTTTAATGTCGATTGGTGAATAAGATAAACCTAATTTGTTACAAAGTTCTCCAGAAATAAAATTACTTTGTGAATCAGAATCGAGAAGTGCTCTCACTGTGATGCTGCCATTATGTTTAGAAACTCTTAGTTGAACGGTAGGTAAAAGAATCTCGGAATTGTTGGAAAAGTTGCATACAACAGATGAATTGCCAGGTTCATAGTTTTCTCTGCGAGATGAATGATCACGTGTACGATTACCACAAGGACTACCATTGCGCTCTTGGCGAAAACAGAGTAAATAATGATGTCTATCTTTACAATATTTGCAATTAACAGAAGATGTGCATTTTGCACGAGAGCGTAATAAACAAACAAAACAAATCTTTAAGATTTAACCTTTTTGTACCGTGCTCTCACTGACATGCCCAAAAAAGAAGGGCATTGAGGAATTGAATGTTCCTCTTTGCATATCAAACAAGATTTTTCAGTAACTTGCGATAAAGCGTGAGCGGTTCGATGTGATCTTTTAACTATATCTGAAGTTTTACTAAATTGATTCTTACTCTGATTAATACGCGAATCACCAACAATATCGCAACGCGTCGAAAGAAAATCAATTGTTTCCTTTAAAAAGGAATTTTCTTAGGAAAAGCCTTTGTGAACGCGTGTGAAGTGCGACTATCCATTTTATTTTGCGCAACATAAGCCAACATTGCAGCTTTATACTCTTGATCGTTGACCTTCTCATTCTCTTAATTGTGACTCTTTAACTAAAGCTGGTGCTTCAAATAATGATTCTAATTGACTAAATATTAATAATCTGCGATTATGAAAACGTTCTTTTAATAATTCCCTTGCAAGATCATAACTAGCCTTGCTAGATTGCTTATCTTTAACTATTTGAGCTGCAGAACCAACTAAACAATTTTTTAAATATAAAAATTTCTCAATCGCTGACAGTTCACTATTTCTGTCAATCAATGCGTCAAAAGTGTCAATTAAACTCCTAAATTCGGCAGAATTGCCACCAAAGTTAGGTAAGGTAATTTTGGGAAGCTTGACATTCTCACGAGGATTCGAGTTATCTACGGCGCTATTGATGGAATGCGTACTTGCCGTTTTAATGTTGAATTCATTAGAATTTCTCTCATCCTTTTGTAAAATACATGCGGCGTAATTTGATGTAATCTTGAGTGAATTCCGATAATGTCGGAAATTCATCGAGATACACATTTTTAACTGAACACTGCTTTAAAATTTGACGATATTCGCCCAAAGTTTGCTTAACTAAGTCCATGTGTATTTTGATTTCATATATATCTGAAATAATTTCACTATTTGACTTTATTTCGTCCACAATATCTTATCTTATCTATCAATAATGTAGATCTTGGCGTCATCGTTATATTTGCTTCTTTTAGGACCCATTTTGAAATCAAAATACAACAAAACTTGAAATAATTGTATGTGCAATTAGAGAATTTTTAAAAAAGACGAGACTGATAAGAACTATACATAAAAATAGTAAAAACAGACGCACTAGAGGATAGCAAAAAATAATGCTACTATTACAGTAGGTACGTGCTTGAAACTACAAGAAAGAATGCCGTGATTATGACACGCAAGTGACTTGAAAAAAAAACTATATTTGTGAGTGTGAAATGCGTATTTGTGTTTCTGAATATAAAAAACGTATGAAACCGAGAAATTATAAAAATTCACGACCCTTACAAAGTCGATAGCGAAAGGCTTACTGTGACGTAATGATTTATAGATAAGACGTAACTGCGTCCATCATCTTTATTCTTCTAAGTTTTCCTTCCATAACACAAACGAAACATCCGGCTCGTAGGACCAAAATGTTATGAATCTCCAGAATGCTGAATAAACTGACATGCAGCAAACGGCTGCAGTGGACTGCTTCAATTTTCAATTTCAACTTTTCAGAGCAATAAATAAATATTAACGCACTGGCGTTTCGTTGACTTGAAGGAATAGTGGACGTATTTTTATATATATATAGACTTTATTCTAAAAATATTTATGATCATATGGCCTGATAATGAAAGTGTCATAAACGTATCTCAAACATGTTTTAAGTTTTAAATTTGCATATTCCAAAGCGGTTGTCTCAAATGCCTCCATGAAGATAGTAGCTCTAATCGGAAATAGGGTAGAAGCCATAGCGGCATTAGATGTTTGTTGGTAGTGTTCTCTCCGGAAGGTAAAGTGCGTTGAAGTGAGGCACTTTCGGTTCACTTGGCCAAACCTGGGAATCGATTGCCTTGGATTAATAATTGGTAGATTATGGTAGGGAAATCGGTAACAGGCTCTTTTGTGAAGAGTGAGGTCATATCAAAACTGCCAAGATCTCCGGGTTCGATAAAGGTTTCAGAAATAAGTTTAACAAAGTATGAGCATTATAAAATATGAGACGGAGTCTTTCCTATGTACATATATATCTTAAGGATATATGCGACGTATTTGACAAAACCGTAAGTTGTCTAATCTATTGTGTTCCCTATTGGTTGGAGTGCTATGGTTTATTTATGGATTTTTGGGAGACCATATAGTGGAGGTGGTTTAAGTTTCTTACGATATTATCCGTTTTTGTATGTCTGGAAGAATGTCAGAGAATTAATGACTTGATCTACCGTTCAAAATTTGAGGCGGGATCACACAACAAGAGAGTGTAATTACCATCTTGATAAAACCTGGTATTTTAGCAATGTGCCGTGATTTGTGTAGAACGCCAGCTGCGTGTTCTTTGCTAGCCGGAAGAAGAATTGTGTCTTTATTGACGCGGCGACAATTTAGGACTGTATCTTCTACTTTAGACAAGTTCTGTTGTAGAGGCTTCACGAAAAAAGCCATTTAGCTATTGTTTAAAACGTTTTTTGTGGTGCGTTTAGCTCGTTTTCACCATACTTCATAATTCCCGGAATTTCAGTCTGCCCACACTTTTTGTGTTGTGTCCACAAGTTTTTAGGATTTGGAGTAATAAGTTGCTGGATATTGTTAACGTAGTGGTTGCACTTATCAAACACTTGTGCTTGGTTCTAAAAATTTTTAGACGTTTATAATAGAAGCTCCTATCATACTTTTTAGTTTCTGCGTGCATTATGTTTGCTATGGATACACCGTCTTACATTCGAGTCAAACCATGGTTAGCAACAATGGTAACTCGATTTTCTATGATAATTTGGCAGGGAGATATCAATAAGAAATATCATAAAAGGTAGCACAAGTATCATCAACATCATTCATTGCATATGCAGTAGATCATTCAACATTTACAGCATGCTATATATAACTAATAACAAAGTTGCAGCATGTCTTGATTTCATTTAATTGAAAACAGACAGTATGGCTAAAGCATACATTTAAAAATATTTCAATTATGTAGTTTATTTGCAACTACCGGTCTCAGTAACTACTTATTTCAGTACAGAAAGGGGACATTTAAGTCCGATGGAATACCGTTTGAATTAAAACGCACCTTTCAAGGTGTAATTAATAACATCCAGGGTTAACACACAAATCATGTAGGTATGTCTCAACGTCATAATAATACCTATACAGGGTCCGGCAACGAAGCGGGGACGGAAGATTACACACTTATTTGAAAGTTTGTCAAATATTTAGTCGTCGGATATTCTTCCGCACCATCAAGTGCACGTTTTAAAAATATTTTGTTTTATACAGGGTGTTCCAGATGGAAATGCCAGACTAAAGTTGCATTTTTTTAAATGGAACACCCTGTATATTAATAGAGAAAGTGATCCGCGCTTGAAAGCTGGTTACAACGATATAATGTTGTATACGTCTAAAGTTGATAGTTTCTGTCTAAACAATGATTTTACTTGATAAATTGATACATTTCAGTAGGCTATTCTGTATAGGGAAAAACAAAAGATTCGAAACCAACAGAGTAGAATATTTTTCACTAGTATGGACTGTCGTTACTATGTGAAATAAATTCTGCAGCTGCTCGCTTTATACAGGGTGTTCACAATTTTGCAAAATCGAAGAAATCTCGAAATTTTTAAATGGAACACCCTGTATATTTTTTGCTCATTGGAAAGCCCTTTTACTACGCTTTCTATTGATACTTCATTTGATGCACCTAGGATAGATCATTTTCTAATTATTTCTTCTTAAAGTTGAATTAATGAGAAATGCTTATATTTTTAGTAGCTAATTTGCACTTTAAACCTACTGTAAGATTGGATATTCAACAAATAATCCATAAATGGTCTATAACAAGAAGAAACTCCATTTAGTATGAGAAACAATTGATTTTCACTCAGCGGTGAAAGCAAACATTAAATTAATATAAAGTAATATAGCATTTTCAATAGATTCACTGCTAATCAAGTTATCTGGTGTTTTAAGCTTGTATACTTAATAACCAAGTTGTAAAAAATTTCGTTTTGTGTTATACAGGATTTCGTTCAATGTTTAAAAGCAATTGTTATATTGACTAATTTTAGTAGGTACCTACTCAAGAAATGGTAAATATGATATTTATTCTTGAGGAGTGTACAAGAAATTGTCTCCTAGCAAGTAGAGTATATGCAGAGAGATTTCCAAACCTTGAAAGAAGACCGGAAGCATTTGAAAGATTATTAGAGAAATTTATAGAAACTGATGGTGTAACCTACAAGAAGGGAGAAACAAATAAACCGGTAATCAATAAACAAAGCGAACTGCCCGCATTATTAACAATACAGAAAAATCCACATACAGAACATTTAGAGCGAGTAAGGCTAGCTAAAAAGGAGATAGATCTAGAGTGGGGTGGTTGTAAAACATATACGGAATTAACGCATTGGCGAGCGTGCTATTCCGTATATGTTTTACAACCGCTCCACTCTAGATCTATCTCTTTTCTAGGTGGCCTTAGATGCTCTAAATGTTCTGTATGTGGAGAGATGTAAGTATAGATGGTATTTCAAAGGTAGCAGCTATTGAAGGCAGGAGCTTGTGTTTGCTGAGTATCTACTAAAATTAGTCATTATAACAATTTCTTTTAAAGATTGAACGAAATACTGTATAACACAAAATGAAATTTTGTACAACTTGGTTATTAGTATACAAGCTTAAAACTTGACACCTTTACTTTATATTAAATTAATGTTACCTTTCACCGCTGAGTGAAAATCAATTGTTTCTCATACTAAATGGAGTTTCTTCTTATTATAGACCATTTATGGATTTATGGATTTGTCAAATATCCGATCTTACAGTAGGTTTGAAATGCAAATTAGCTTCTAAAAATATAAGGATTTCTCATTAATTCAACTTTAAGAAGAAATAATTAGAAAATGATCTATCCTAAGTGCATCAAATGAGGTATCAATAGAAAGCGTAGTAAAACGGCTTTCCAATGAGCAAAAAATATACAGGGTGTTCCATTTAAAAATTTCGAGATTTCTTCGATTTTGCAAAATTGTGAACACCCTGTATAAAGCGAGCAGCTGCAGAATTTATTTCACATAGTAACGACAGTCCATACTAGTGAAAAATATTCTACTCTTTTGGTTTCGAATCTTTTGTTTTTCCCTATGCAGAATAGCCTACTGAAATGTATCAATTTATCAAGTAAAATCATTGTTTACACAGAAACTATCAACTTTAGGCCTATACAACATTATATCGTTGTAACCAGCTTTCAAGCGCGGATCACTTTCTCTATTAATATACAGGGTGTTCCATTTAAAAAAATGCAACTTTAGTCTGGCATTTCCATCTGGAACACCCTGTATAAAACAAAATATTTTTAAAACGTGCACTTGTTGGTGCGGAACAATATCCGATGACTAAATATTTGACAAACTTTCAAATAAGAATGTAATCTTCCGTCCCCGCTTCGTTGCCGGACCCTGTATATGATATATGATTGTATTTATATAGCACATAAGAATCGACACAGAGAATGGAAGTTAAGTATTCAAAGTGGGTGTCTGAAATTTCGGAAAAAAACCAATATCATCAATATCAACTAAACTACTTTTAGAAGTTGAGTTGGCGAGACAGTTTTCATAAATAATCAGTTCGTGCTATGGAGAAGCTAATTGTAACTCCTTTTTACGAAGTTCTTCACTGGATCTCTGAGTTTTATTATCGCCTTGATAATGACAGCATTGCTGTTGAAACGCGTCGGTGTTTTAGTTAAAACTTTTTTGGTGTTTAGTGGGTTAAAGTGTTTAGTGTTCTACTCCTTTTTACTTTAGCTGTATCTATCTAATTTCTTCTTCGCTCCGCTGATTCAAGACTGTTACAGTTCGATCTACTGCATCGGTTTCGGTATAATGGTTATGTCGACGTTATTTGCCAGGTTTTCCTCAATTTGTACCCATCTTCTGAGTTATCCGGATTCTTCATCATTTCCAGTGATTCTCGGTTTAATTTCTGATAGTACTGTGTAGTAGTGGCTAAGATTTTATGCAGTTGTAATCTATGCGATGGTTCCCGTTTTGAAATAAGTGTTTGGTTACTAGAGATCTTTCAATATATCCATGTTAGGTATCCTGCCAGTATTCAGCAATTCTACACTGGATACTCCTTTCTGTCTATCCGATGTAACTGCCTTTGTTGTGCGGCTTCGGCAGCTGATCATTATTTAGAGTAACTGCTCTATCTTCTTGACAATATTGAACCGTGTCATAATATACATACTTCCTTTCTAACGTTTTCTTCAATGTATCGGTGGATATTCATGGTTGCTGGTTGACTCACATAGTTGTTCGTCTTTTCCTTTTGTCCTTGCAGTATGTCTGTGGTTTGGTAACCGTTTTTTTTGTAATGCGTTGTGTGCAGGTTGAACTTCGGGTGGCTTCTGTTCTTTATCGCTGATCTTATCCACTTTTTTTAGCAACGTGTTCATAAGAGATCTTTTTGTTGTAGATAATGATAAGTACGTAGCGTGTAGATATTGATCAGTTTTCTTACGATATATGGTGACTTGTGTTGTTTCTGTCGTGTCTCATTAATTTATCGAGAAAAGGTAAGGTACCATTATTCTCAATATTCATAGCAATCCATCAACGGTAAGAGATAACACACAAATCTCTTCAAATGCAGCAGAAAACTATCTAGTGTTTCTAGTTCATGTGTTGTCATAACAACCTTGTAAAATGACACTTATTTTGCTTTTATTTGGTTTCTGCATCTGCTTATTCCCAATCTGTTGCGATTTCTAGAAAAAACATATATAAAACAGGTGGTCCTCCAAAAGAGTACACATTTTCTCAAACAGATAGGGATATCATTGAAATTTCTGGAGAGCAGATGACAGGAGAGGTTTCCGAATTTGATGATGATGCTGTTCACATGACTCCAATAAATGTGCAACAAATCGTTCCACATAAAGAGGAGCCGGTTACACCTACAGTGACATGTATGTAATTAAATACTCATTGTCATTATATATATTGCTATTGTATTTAAATTGTAGTAAAATATTCAGGTGCCATTACAACAACAGAGGGCAACATTGTTACTGACACTGTAAACCCATCAACATCAGATGAAAATTCATCCGAAAACTTAGTTTTAGGTATGTATTGAACAGGAATGTGGTGATTAGTATATTACAGTATCTTATTGTAGGGCAACCACAGCTGAATTCGTGGAGTAGTTATACTCCTGATAAACTTAGAAAACCTGTCTCTAGACCTTTAAAAGCCAGAATCTTGAAAGAAGGTATTTCATTCAGTACATGTATGTTTTATTGTTATTAATTGCACTACTTTAATAGCGGGCGAATCTCTCCGAGGTAAACTGAGTTAATGGGCAGGCTCAAAAAAGGACCTTGCTGATTTACAAATGAAATGTTTTATGCGAGAACACGAGTTTAAAATGAAGCACATGCAAGAAAAACACGAAGAATTTTTAGAGAATCAACGAGATGAAATGCAGGAAAATTTGAAAATGAAAAGAGAAAAGCATGCTTTAGAAATTAGATTATTAAAAAAGCAATTAGGCGAACAATAAAAAATATTAGTCGATTTTTTAATGGTTAATTACACTTTTTAAAATACAATATTTTTATGTTAACTTTATTTTAGGACTTGTGTTGTTTATTATAGAAGTGCAATAATTAGAAAAATAAACAATTTAGTTTTTCAATTATATTCTTTATTTTGTTAATATTACTAATACAATTACATATTATAAAAGACCTGCAAAATGACCATTTATTAACAAGTGTCTACTTAGGTTATTCGCAGTTATATTTGGATTTCCTGCTTCAACAGGATCATTGTTAATATTTATGGTTAACTGCACAGCCGCCTCTTCATCATTTGTAACCCTTGGTTCTGCATCATTCATCATGCAAGCAACATTGTGCAACACTGCAGCAGCTACTGTTATAGCTTCAACTTTACTGTTGTGCAATCTTATTCCTAGAGCAAGAGTAAGAAACCTGCGTTTCCATGCTCCAAAGCATCTCTTCACAGGGTTCCTTGTTCGTATCTGTGACTCATTGAAAAGATGTTCAGCAGGCGTTCTAGGATTTGCCAAGGGTGTTATATAATATTTCCTTACAGCATAGCCACTGTCGCCCACCACTAAGCTGCCTTCTCCAAATTCTTCACTTTCTAGCTTTACTTTCAATGAAGAGTTGGTGAAAATAGTGGAATCATGTGCAGAACCATGCCATCGACAGACAATGTTTCTAATAAGTAAATCACTATCACACACAACTTGCACATTATATGAAAAGAAACCTTTTCCGTTTCTATATCTTTCAGCATCTTGTCCCCCTGGTGACTGGATTCGTATATGTGTGCAGTCCAGAGCTCCGATACACCTAGGAAACTTGCTTATGTTATAAAAACTATCTCGCAATCTTTGGATATCTTCTGTATTGAGGGCATTTCAATAAAGTCTGAGTGTAATCTAGCAATAGCTCTTATTGTTTTTGTTATTAACCGGGAAGTAGTTGACTTATCCACACCGCTCAATTCTCCTAAAATTGTCAGTAATGACCCGCAAGCTAAAAATCTTAATGTTATGAGAACCATTTCCTCTGGCGATAACGCATTATTTCTAGAATTAAAATAAAATTGTCATTAATTGTATCTACCTTACTGAATTTTTAAAGTTTTTAATTACCTATTGCTTTTTGATGAAATTTCCCCTGCAATTTTATCAATAACAAATTTAACTACGGGCTTTGATAATCCGAAGCGTTGTTTGAATTCGTTATCATTCCATTTTTCGAAATGATTGATTCTTTCACGAAATACCCGAGGAATTCTTAACTCAATATTTAGCAGTTCGATGAAATCTTCGTCATCGGTTAATTCCTCTTCCATTCCTACCAGTCCGCAATATTGTGCAATGCCATTGTGTTTATAATCACTTCTTCCCTTGA
Organism: Holotrichia oblita; assembly: GCA_023690525.1. Taxonomy (NCBI): domain Eukaryota; kingdom Metazoa; phylum Arthropoda; class Insecta; order Coleoptera; family Scarabaeidae; genus Holotrichia; species Holotrichia oblita. Next base: position 67,380,434 of record CM043018.1, read on the forward strand.
AATTATTATACTCGACCACTACAGGAACGTATATCTATTTTACAACTCACTGACAACTGAGAAATATTTAGGTTATGTTTACATGTCATGTCACCAAAATGTAGAGTTAAAGAAGGTGGGGGAAGATAAACCGTCCTCACTCGGTGGGTTAGCTAACACTCGATTACTTTAGGGTTACCCTCGGCCTAAATTTTGTACAACGCTTTTGTGACAGTGAAACCTCAGATTAAGCTAACTCGCCTTTAACTCAGGTTGGTACAACGCGCCCTAACTCCTTAGAACTATTTAATGATTGAAAGTTAAACTCCGCCAGAAAATTTGTGTATATTATGTTAGTGTCTAGAATATAATGTTTTATGAAATACAAATATCTCCTTTGTATGAATTCTAAAAGATGTATGTAGACAAATTATGATGGTTGTCAAACAATGCAACAATACTCCAATTTACTTCTAATCAGTATATTATAGACATCTGCATAAAGTAAGTGAGTGAATCAAGCACTTCAGATATATCATTTACAAACAGATAAACAACGTAGGGTCAAGGTTAGATCTCTGGATGACACCACTACTCGTGATGAATAGCTCCGAATGGAAACTCACGTACTCTACATTCGATTTTCTAGCATTTATGTAGATAGCTTGCGAAAAGCTCTATCAAATTTAAATACAATCCGAAAGTGTACAATTTGTTTAAAAAAGATATAACATAATCTAATCAAACGTCTTGGTCATGTCGTTGTAAATTACATCTACACTGGAACCTCGCTTATCTCCGCGCTCACTTATATCCACCCTCATTCATATCCAGAACTATAGCGCTCATTTATATCCGCTCGGCATCCACCACCCGATAGTGCACGTATTCACATGAGCCAATCAACGCGTAGCACGGCCTTTCCTCTCCGCTAACGGGATAAGAGTGGGAACCCCTCTTGAACGGATGTAAGTGAATGTTTACGTTTCCGACCGCGGATGTAGACGAGGTTCCAGTGTACATGTTTACAGTTATCCATGACTTTCGTAACAAGATGTGTAAAGTTATATAAATTACTGCATCTGGATCATCTTTCCATGAAACCATGTTGAGTCTCGCTGATGAGTGCCTTTGTATGCTGCATTATACATATAAATAATATCACTTAAAATATTTTAACAAACCAGGATATAATAGCTATTATATTCTCTCACCGCTTTTAAAACAGGCGTAATTTTGCTCATCTTCCATTTAGTTGGGAATACTTTGTATAAGAGTAAGGCATTAAAAATATGCTTCAAAGGGGTTATAAGGCATCTCACATAGTCCTTCACTAACAAACGACGATAATCCATCAGGATCCGTGGTCATATTACCCTTCAAATTTGTGGCAGCGCACAAGATATCAAGTTCAGAGACCTTCTTAATGAATAAAACAATGCGATTTCAAGTATGGTTGTGTGTATAATCCTCTAATTAGTTCTCGTAGAAATAAGTAGATTGAAAGTAGGTTGCAAAACCATTTGCAATGTTCAAGGGATCCGAGATTGTCCCACTTTAGAGTTAAAGAAATAAACTTTGAAGTTGTGGTCGTCAGCGACTTGAACACCAATATTATAGCAAAGGGCAGGATAATGCGAGTCTTTACCAAGGGATCCAAGCTACGATCTACTTCACATACAATGTTTTACGGTGCTAAAATTAAGTCCATTAATCTGTCATTTACATTTAGAATGGAATTGCACTGAACTAAATCATTGTAATTTAGCAAACCTACTAATTGCAGTGTGGTATTGACAGCAATATCAGTAATTGTATATTTGTGATATGCAGGGATATTAAAATCGCCAATACATTCTTATAACTAAGCATTAAAATGGAGACAAACTTGCCCATGATACTCGTGAAATTACATTTTCTATGATAGGCAATGGATATTTATCTACTTACAAATAATAAGGGTTTGAGGCAATCTCCACAGCTCTTGCTCTACAGCTTCAGGAAGTGCATAAGGGATATTGTATAGGGACGGTGGAAAACAGGAATATCATTTTCTTTCAATTTTAACTCAATTTTAGTGCCTTGTGCTCTATTAACAGTGAATACCTTACCCAAATTGGTTAGCGACTATATACAGGGTGTGCCAATTATCTGAATTCGGTCTATTATATCTTACCTATTAGTTTAATTAAAAAATGTTTTAAGTAAAAGATCAACTGCTCTATATAGTAACATTATTTTAGTGTATACAGGGTGTTCAGTTTTGGCTGAGCGTTATAAAATGTTCTTTTTTTTTTAATGGAACAACCTATATATTATGACATTTTGAGATATCCCGTTGTAAATTAAGATAGTTTTATCTGACAAACCTAGTACTAAAAATTAACCGTTTCCGAAATATTTCAATTTTAAGAGGAAAAAGATTATTTTCATGGTTGTCTTTGAAAATTAATTCCGTCTGTACTAATATTTGTTTTGCAACGATTCTTTGGCATAATTATGACATTACCTTAAATTAAACAATCCATGCCAAATATCTTCACTATAGCATACAGGGTGTTTCGAAATTGAAAATGAATCACTGCATTTTTAATACGGTAAAACTTATTTTTTTCAAATGGAACACCCTGTATATTTTTATGCCATTTAATAGTGCTTCAAGTTCTCTTTCAATCGCTTGTAATATTCCCTATAGTTAAAGTTAACACTTTTTGAGATATAGGTAATTTACTATAAAATACATAAACATTTATTCATAATGGTAAGATGGTCAACAGTGCTGTGCCAACTAATTGGCACACCCTGTAGTATTAATATCAAAATTAACATTAACTACATACTATACATTTCTAAAAAAAACTACGCCATCTAGGTTCAATAAAATCAAGCCTTTAGTAGTAACCTTTGCTAGTAATAATTAGCCACTATACAAGTCACTTCTTGTCAAATTTACACAGTCTATTTGATTAGATTTACATACGAAGGAAATAATACATTTAACACATATGTAACTGTGTGTACCTAAACTGGCTATATACATATGTGCGTGTATTCTGTATGTACACATTTGTTTACTATATCCATACATTAATAAAACGAGGTTTATTCATTGAATACCGACGCATAGTCCGTATCTCCTAAACTATTTTTTCCTAACTGGTTGCGAAATTGTGCTGCACTTATTGTTAGTTAATAAATAAATATATAGATGTATCAGGGTAACTCATGACTATTCCTTTGGTGTCTTGTGTCGATAAGGCGCACATATATAAAGCACATTTTAAAACTATTTTCAATTATACAGTGATTCCAAAAAGGAAATATAATTAATATATATCTATGTTATGAATATATCGTACTTATCGTTCAATTCCTAACTTACAAGTGCAAATACTTGAGGAATTGAAAAAAATATATCAAAGCTGGATTAATTTTAAAGCAACATCCAGAATTATTTACCATTTTCATAATCTGCTTGGTAAGTTAGGATAACTTTGTTGGTAGTTCCCTATACACATCTATTGTCAATTTCGAATTTTGATTGTATATTAAGAAAGATGCAAATTCTATAAATGATAGAACTGACATTGCAAATTTATCAAAAATCTACAACTCTATATTGTAGTTTTTAATGAACTCCTTTTACTAAAAACACTGCCCTGGTAAAAGCACCCTTAGATGCAACAATGCGCGTGGTAAAAATGACCACGTGTTGTATTTAGACCTTTCCCCGGCCTCGCAATAGTCTTACGTAAATCTGTATAAAATTTACTTCTTAAATACCTATTATGGTCATTCTCTGTGTTTAGTTCCAAACAGACTGTGAAATAGAGCACAACATGTAATATTTTACAAGGTATTAGCTTCTATTCTGTATATAACTTTCCTTTGTTATAAGGTGTGCATTTCTTTATAGTTTTTTTTTTATAGTTTTCTGACGAAGGTAAAATAAAGTTACAGAAAGATTAAATGTATTTTTAACTCGTCCAAAATCTCATAGTTAGGCCGCTATGACAACGAAACCTTCCACGCATATGAAAAAATAACTTCGTCATCAATTGTATTAATGCGCAGCATATTGTCAAAACCACTGTTCCGCAGATCAAACTCAAAATCGATCGAAGATATACTTCTAAAGTTACGAAACGTATGCACGACCGGTGTATTTTTTCGTTCGTCATTGCTTATGGAACAAAAAACAAAGTCGTAGCCAGAAAAATGGCAGTTCTTTAGACCTGAGTCAACTATCCTAGTTTCCTTGGTAACAAGAATCTAGGAGTAATTCAGAAGTTTCTGTTAACCTGGTTGGATCATTAATCAATTATGTAACTCCAATACTATTGAAAAAGGCATTTAAAAATATAGCGGACGGATGTTCGACCTTTAGGAGATCGATATTAAAATCGCTCAAGCAAAACGTCCGCAGTCAAGCAACAGTCAACCAATGATTCCTCCAACACATTGAGAAACTCTACTATATTAAATTGGGGAGTTTTATATACCACTCCCAATCCAATTTTCTGCGACCCTAATTCAATTGAAATCCATAATTGCTCAATTGCGTTAGAAGTAGTCAATGATGAAAATTTAAAAGTATTTCGTAAATAAATTCCTACACAGCCATCAGCCTAATTAACCCTATTCCTACGAAGAAGGACATAATTTATTGTCAATGTTAATTAGGTTAGTTGCAATACATGGATTTAACCAAGTTTCACAGTTAGAATGTCTATATGTATACTATTTTCCTCCACGAAAAGTTTTAGGTAGTCAATTTTTGGTACTAAAGATCTGATATTGATGTGGGCAATAATTATTATATTGTGTGTCATATCTAGCGATAATTAATATGAATACATACAAAGTAGAAACAAGAAAATAAGTAAATTTTAAATTTCAAGTTAATGTTATGCAATTATATGATTAATAAATACAAAAGTACTTATGTATATTATTTTGGACTAGTAGTTTCTAAATATAACATTACCTACTAACAATAAGTGTTAAAAAAATCTAAATACATAAAATAAAAATAGCAAGTTGCACAAAACAAGTGGACCTATTTTTTGTAGCGAGTATGAAATCTTAAGTCCGATATACGAAGAATGTTCAAGCGAATGATTGATGCAGGTGTACTCACTGCATCTTCAACATACCACTTAGTAGATAGGTACGTGATAGTCGCTAATTGTTACAATCTTCGTGGATTTTTCGGAGAATATCACAAACATATTTCCATTCACGGTAAAAACATTGTTGTGTGTTAAAATGTCATGATAAACGTATTAATTTTTCAAACGTTACTATTAAGCACTGTAATTGAAAAGCAATGTATTTGCATTCAAGTTAAAATAGGTTTGTAATTAAGAAGAAAGAAATAAAAGTATACTCAATTAATACATACAAAATCTCAAAGTCAAAGTGACATGAAATGCTGCAGAATCAGCGATTTATTAATATAATACTTTTCAGAAAAACTTTGATAAATTCTAAATTACTTACTGATTGAAGAGGAAAAACTTTGAATTGTAAGGAGATACATTTTCCAAGTACAAGTAGGGTGAGAATTGTAAATTGAATTTTAATTCTTACTTTATTCTACATATTTGCAGTAAAAATGGTTCGGAATTACAAACCTAATCGTCCTCGCAAACGAACAAACAAGTACTGAGATATAAGTAGAGATGACTTCTCGATGCCATAGATATAGCCGCAAATATTTTGAGCGTTATCGGGTTTGCGATCGGTAGCTCGCCGTACGAATGAAAAAAGCCTTGAATTATAAATTAGGCAGCAGTTGTGTCATGCAGAAATATGCTACGATCAGCATGCTCACTTGACCCAAGTGAAGTGCAAAATAACTTTTTTGGTCAACCGGTCGCGAAGTTATCAATTCGCGAATGCAACACAGTCCGCGAATTATAATTCCGCGGCCGTTGCTATAGCAGCGGCCGTAAAAGTAAATAAATATATTAAGACATAACATTAACATCATAATTAATTCAAAATATTTATACACGTCCCTGAGCTGTATATTATCAGATACATAAAAGTAACGGTATTTCAAATAGAGCTCCTTCACAATAGGAGAAAAATCATATTTTTTGCAAACATTTTTTTTATGATTTTGCGCTATAAAATTGCGTAAATATATTATTTTGCTGAAATAACAAGCCATTTAAGAAATAAAAAAATATACATATAAATTATTATTAGCGGCACGAAAACGCAGTATTCAATATGGCTGTCGTCTGTGACATAGATTGGCAGTAAATAAACCGTGCTTGTCAGCTTGATTCTTTCACTTTTAATTGACGTGTAATAGACTGCCAATAGGTTTGTCTTCTGACAGTTTGGCGAATATTTACTGTACTTATATATCTAGTACCTATTACTATATGGATAATTTTATATTCTGCCTATGTTAAAATTTACCGAAAACATCAGAAGAGAGAAGATACACCTTTATGTATTATTTATGTACTAAAAAAACTGTGCGCAATTACGAGTATGATATTCGCGGTAAATACAAACTTTATTATTAGGATCAAAATAAATAACTTGAATGCGTCTGCAGACATTGCCTATATGTAAAAATAAACTACTTTCAACGTACTTTTCTTTGATATGTGATGGCACAACACCATGTACTTTTTAAAAGAAAGGCAATTACTTAAAATTTTGCTCTGGGTTCTAAATAATCACAGAAAAATGTAAAGAACATACTTTTAGTCTAGAAACATTTTTTAGTGGAGATAGTTTGCATATTTTTAATCATCTTCAGTCTGTTGTTCCTCGAGGAAAACGAAAAAAATATGAAGTAGTTTATGACTGCTATTTTATGAACATCTCTCCTATAAATCTAACATAATGTTTTTTGATAAAAATCTCATATATTTTGAAATACAGCAATGTTTAGTACTCACACGTACTGATATTCATGCATTTTATCTTAGTTTATGAATACGTCTTTAGGACAACGTTTTAAATTTCCACAGGTGGTAACTTTAAATTAGTGTGCATTATTAGTAAGTATATGTTCTGTATTATCTTTGCATAATTAGTTTGAGCCGTACTGTTTTAGGTCATTCATAAATAGTACAATGTCTATCCAGGTAGAGATTTTCAGCGAGGTACAAGAATCAAGTTCACTGTTTTTTTTTTTATTATTATCCTTCCGAGAAGCCAAACTCCCATCAAGGCACATTAACGCGTTATAGAGATAAATTTTCTCGAGAACCGTTTGATGAATCTGCTTCGCTCTGAGCAAGTTGGTTCATCTTCTTAATCTAAACGAGAGGACAAACCCCCAGGATGGCACATTAACGCGTTTGAGCGCTGTGACCGTTCAAACTTTCATAAATTTTCTGGACAACTTTTTCATCATATAAATGTTACCTAGCTCGATAACCGTTTGATGGATCTGCTTCCTCCTCGGCAAGTAGGTTCACCTTGTTAATCTAAACGAGAGGCCAAACTCCCAGCAAGGCACATTAACGCGTTATAGAGATAAATTTTCTCGAGAACCGTTTGATGAATCTGCTTCGCTCTGAGCAAGTTGGTTCATCTTGTTAATCTAAACGAGAGGACAAACCACCAGGAAGGCATATTAACGCGTTTGAGCGCTGTGACCGTTCAAACTTTCATAAATTTTCTGGACAACTTTTTCATCATATAAATATTACCTAGCTCGATAACCGTTTGATGGATCTGCTTCCTGCTCGGCAAATAAGTTCACCTTGTTAATCTAAACGAGAGGCCAAACTCCCAGCAAGGCACATTAACGCGTTATAGAGATAAATTTTCTCGAGAACCGTGTGATGAATCTGCTTCGCTCTGAGCAAGTTGGTTCATCTTGTTAATCTAAACGAGAGGACAAACCCCCAGGAAGGCACATTAACGCGTTTGAGCGCTGTGACCGTTCAAACTTTCATAAATTTTCTGGACAACTTTTTCATCATATAAATATTACCTAGCTCGATAACCGTTTGATGGATCTGCTTCCTGCTCGGCAAATAAGTTCACCTTGTTAATCTAAACGAGAGGCCAAACTCCCAGCAAGGCACATTAACGCGTTATAGAGATAAATTTTCTCGAGAACCGTGTGATGAATCTGCTTCGCTCTGAGCAAGTTGGTTCATCTTGTTAATCTAAACGAGAGGACAAACCCCCAGGAAGGCACATTAACGCGTTTGAGCGCTGTGACCGTTCAAACTTTCATAAATTTTCTGGACAACTTTTTCATCATATAAATATTACCTAGCTCGATAACCGTTTGATGGATCTGCTTCCTGCTCGGCAAATAGGTTCACCTTGTTAATCTAAACGAGAGGCCAAACTCCCAGCAAGGCACATTAACGCGTTATAGAGATAAATTTTCTCGAGAACCGTTTGATGAATCTGCTTCGCTCTGAGCAAGTTGGTTCATCTTGTTAATCTAAACGAGAGGACAAACCCCAGGAAGGCACATTAACGCGTTTGAGCGCTGTGACCGTTCAAACTTTCATAAATTTTCTGGACAACTTTTTCATCATATAAATATTACCTAGCTCGATAACCGTTTGATGGATCTGCTTCCTGCTCGGCAAATAAGTTCACCTTGATAATCTAAACGAGAGGCCAAACTCCCAGCAAGGCACATTAACGCGTTATAGAGATAAATTTTCTCGAGAACCGTGTGATGAATCTGCTTCGCTCTGAGCAAGTTGGTTCATCTTGTTAATCTAAACGAGAGGACAAACCCCCAGGATGGCACATTAACGCGTTTGAGCGCTGTGACCGTTCAAACTTTCATAAATTTTCTGGACAACTTTTTCATCATATAAATATTACCTAGCTCGATAACCGTTTGATGGATCTGCTTCCTGCTCGGCAAATAAGTTCACCTTGATAATCTAAACGAGAGGCCAAACTCCCAGCAAGGCACATTAACGCGTTATAGAGATAAATTTTCTCGAGAACCGTGTGATGAATCTGCTTCGCTCTGAGCAAGTTGGTTCATCTTGTTAATCTAAACGAGAGGACAAACCCCCAGGAAGGCACATTAACGCGTTTGAGCGCTGTGACCGTTCAAACTTTCATAAATTTTCTGGACAACTTTTTCATCATATAAATATTACCTAGCTCGATAACCGTTTGATGGATCTGCTTCCTGCTCGGCAAATAAGTTCACCTTGTTAATCTAAACGAGAGGCCAAACTCCCAGCAAGGCACATTAACGCGTTATAGAGATAAATTTTCTCGAGAACCGTGTGATGAATCTGCTTCGCTCTGAGCAAGTTGGTTCATCTTGTTAATCTAAACGAGAGGACAAACCCCCAGGAAGGCACATTAACGCGTTTAAGCGCTGTGACCGTTCAAACTTTCATAAATTTTCTGGACAACTTTTTCATCATATAAATATTACCTAGCTCGATAACCGTTTGATGGATCTGCTTCCTGCTCGGCAAATAAGTTCACCTTGTTAATCTAAACGAGAGGCCAAACTCCCAGCAAGGCACATTAACGCGTTATAGAGATAAATTTTCTCGAGAACCGTGTGATGAATCTGCTTCGCTCTGAGCAAGTTGGTTCATCTTGTTAATCTAAACGAGAGGACAAACCCCAGGAAGGCACATTAACGCGTTTAAGCGCTGTGACCGTTCAAACTTTCATAAATTTTCTGGACAACTTTTTCATCATATAAATATTACCTAGCTCGATAACCGTTTGATGGATCTGCTTCCTGCTCGGCAAATAAGTTCACCTTGTTAATCTAAACGAGAGGCCAAACTCCCAGCAAGGCACATTAACGCGTTATAGAGATAAATTTTCTCGAGAACCGTGTGATGAATCTGCTTCGCTCTGAGCAAGTTGGTTCATCTTGTTAATCTAAACGAGAGGACAAACCCCAAGGAAGGCACATTAACGCGTTTGAGCGCTGTGACCGTTCAAACTTTCATAAATTTTCTGGACAACTTTTTCATCATATAAATATTACCTAGCTCGATAACCGTTTGATGGATCTGCTTCCTCCTCGGCAAATAGGTTCACCTTGTTAATCTAAACGAGAGGCCAAACTCCCATCAAGGCACATTAACGCGTTATAGAGATAAATTTTCTCGAGAACCGTGTGATGAATCTGCTTCGCTCTGAGCAAGTTGGTTCATCTTGTTAATCTAAACGAGAGGACAAACCCCCAGGAAGGCACATTAACGCGTTTGAGCGCTGTGACCGTTCAAACTTTCATAAATTTTCTGGACAACTTTTTCATCATATAAATATTACCTAGCTCGATAACCGTTTGATGGATCTGCTTCCTGCTCGGCAAGTTCACCTTGATAATCTAAACGAGAGGCCAAACTCCCAGCAAGGCACATTAACGCGTTATAGAGATAAATTTTCTCGAGAACCGTGTGATGAATCTGCTTCGCTCTGAGCAAGTTGGTTCATCTTGTTAATCTAAACGAGAGGACAAACCCCCAGGAAGGCACATTAACGCGTTTAAGCGCTGTGACCGTTCAAACTTTCATAAATTTTCTGGACAACTTTTTCATCATATAAATATTACCTAGCTCGATAACCGTTTGATGGATCTGCTTCCTGCTCGGCAAATAAGTTCACCTTGTTAATCTAAACGAGAGGCCAAACTCCCAGCAAGGCACATTAACGCGTTATAGAGATAAATTTTCTCGAGAACCGTTGATGAATCTGCTTCGCTCTGAGCAAGTTGGTTCATCTTGTTAATCGAGAACCGTTTCATAAATTTTCTGGACAACTTTTTCATCATATAAATATTACCTAGCTCGATAACCGTTTGATGGATCTGCTTCCTGCTCGGCAAGAAATCTAAACGAGAGGCCAAACTCCCAGCAAGGCACATTAACGCGTTATAGAGATAAATTTTCTCGAGAACCGTGTGAATCTGCTTCGCTCTGAGCAAGTTGGTTCATCTTGTTAATCTAAACGAGAGGACAAACCCCCAGGAAGGCACATTAACGCGTTTGAGCGCTGTGACCGTTCAAACTTTCATAAATTTTCTGGACAACTTTTTCATCATATAAATATTACCTAGCTCGATAACCGTTTGATGGATCTGCTTCCTGCTCGGCAAATAAGTTCACCTTGATAATCTAAACGAGAGGCCAAACTCCCAGCAAGGCACATTAACGCGTTATAGAGATAAATTTTCTCGAGAACCGTGTGATGAATCTGCTTCGCTCTGAGCAAGTTGGTTCATCTTGTTAATCTAAACGAGAGGACAAACCCCCAGGAAGGCACATTAACGCGTTTGAGCGCTGTGACCGTTCAAACTTTCATAAATTTTCTGGACAACTTTTTCATCATATAAATATTACCTAGCTCGATAACCGTTTGATGGATCTGCTTCCTGCTCGGCAAATAAGTTCACCTTGTTAATCTAAACGAGAGGCCAAACTCCCAGCAAGGCACATTAACGCGTTATAGAGATAAATTTTCTCGAGAACCGTGTGATGAATCTGCTTCGCTCTGAGCAAGTTGGTTCATCTTGTTAATCTAAACGAGAGGACAAACCCCAGGAAGGCACATTAACGCGTTTGAGCGCTGTGACCGTTCAAACTTTCATAAATTTTCTGGACAACTTTTTCATCATATAAATATTACCTAGCTCGATAACCGTTTGATGGATCTGCTTCCTGCTCGGCAAATAAGTTCACCTTGTTAATCTAAACGAGAGGCCAAACTCCCATCAAGGCACATTAACGCGTTATAGAGATAAATTTTCTCGAGAACCGTTTGATGAATCTGCTTCGCTCTGAGCAAGTTGGTTCATCTTGTTAATCTAAACGAGAGGACAAACCCCCAGGAAGGCACATTAACGCGTTTGAGCGCTGTGACCGTTCAAACTTTCATAAATTTTCTGGACAACTTTTTCATCATATAAATATTACCTAGCTCGATAACCGTTTGATGGATCTGCTTCCTCCTCGGCAAATAAGTTCACCTTGTTAATCTAAACGAGAGGCCAAACTCCCAGCAAGGCACATTAACGCGTTATAGAGATAAATTTTCTCGAGAACCGTGTGATGAATCTGCTTCGCTCTGAGCAAGTTGGTTCATCTTGTTAATCTAAACGAGAGGACAAACCCCCAGGAAGGCACATTAACGCGTTTGAGCGCTGTGACCGTTCAAACTTTCATAAATTTTCTGGACAACTTTTTCATCATATAAATATTACCTAGCTCGATAACCGTTTGATGGATCTGCTTCCTGCTCGGCAAATAAGTTCACCTTGTTAATCTAAACGAGAGGCCAAACTCCCAGCAAGGCACATTAACGCGTTATAGAGATAAATTTTCTCGAGAACCGTGTGATGAATCTGCTTCGCTCTGAGCAAGTTGGTTCATCTTGTTAATCTAAACGAGACAAACCCCCAGGAAGGCACAAACGCGTTTGAGCCACCGTTCAAACTTTCATAAATTTTCTGGACAACTTTTTCATCATATAAATATTACCTAGCTCGATAACCGTTTGATGGATCTGCTTCCTGCTCGGCAAATAAGTTCACCTTGTTAATCTAAACGAGAGGCCAAACTCCCAGCAAGGCATAACGCGTTAACGCGTTATAGAGATAAATTTTCTCGAGAACCGTGTGATGAATCTGCTTCGCTCTGAGCAAGTTGGTTCATCTTGTTAATCTAAACGAGAGGACAAACCCCCAGGAAGGCACATTAACGCGTTTGAGCGCTGTGACCGTTCAAACTTTCATAAATTTTCTGGACAACTTTTTCATCATATAAATATTACCTAGCTCGATAACCGTTTGATGGATCTGCTTCCTGCTCGGCAAATAAGTTCACCTTGTTAATCTAAACGAGAGGCCAAACTCCCAGCAAGGCACATTAACGCGTTATAGAGATAAATTTTCTCGAGAACCGTGTGATGAATCTGCTTCGCTCTGAGCAAGTTGGTTCATCTTGTTAATCTAAACGAGAGGACAAACCCCCAGGAAGGCACATTAACGCGTTTGAGCGCTGTGACCGTTCAAACTTTCATAAATTTTCTGGACAACTTTTTCATCATATAAATATTACCTAGCTCGATAACCGTTTGATGGATCTGCTTCCTGCTCGGCAAATAAGTTCACCTTGTTAATCTAAACGAGAGGCCAAACTCCCAGCAAGGCACATTAACGCGTTATAGAGATAAATTTTCTCGAGAACCGTTTGATGAATCTGCTTCGCTCTGAGCAAGTTGGTTCATCTTGTTAATCTAAACGAGAGGACAAACCCCAGGAAGGCACATTAACGCGTTTGAGCGCTGTGACCGTTCAAACTTTCATAAATTTTCTGGACAACTTTTTCATCATATAAATATTACCTAGCTCGATAACCGTTTGATGGATCTGCTTCCTGCTCGGCAAATAAGTTCACCTTGTTAATCTAAACGAGAGGCCAAACTCCCATCAAGGCACATTAACGCGTTATAGAGATAAATTTTCTCGAGAACCGTTTGATGAATCTGCTTCGCTCTGAGCAAGTTGGTTCATCTTGTTAATCTAAACGAGAGGACAAACCCCCAGGAAGGCACATTAACGCGTTTGAGCGCTGTGACCGTTCAAACTTTCATAAATTTTCTGGACAACTTTTTCATCATATAAATATTACCTAGCTCGATAACCGTTTGATGGATCTGCTTCCTGCTCGGCAAATAAGTTCACCTTGTTAATCTAAACGAGAGGCCAAACTCCCAGCAAGGCACATTAACGCGTTATAGAGATAAATTTTCTCGAGAACCGTGTGATGAATCTGCTTCGCTCTGAGCAAGTTGGTTCATCTTGTTAATCTAAACGAGAGGACAAACCCCCAGGAAGGCACATTAACGCGTTTGAGCGCTGTGACCGTTCAAACTTTCATAAATTTTCTGGACAACTTTTTCATCATATAAATATTACCTAGCTCGATAACCGTTTGATGGATCTGCTTCCTGCTCGGCAAATAAGTTCACCTTGTTAATCTAAACGAGAGGCCAAACTCCCAGCAAGGCACATTAACGCGTTATAGAGATAAATTTTCTCGAGAACCGTGTGATGAATCTGCTTCGCTCTGAGCAAGTTGGTTCATCTTGTTAATCTAAACGAGAGGACAAACCCCCAGGAAGGCACATTAACGCGTTTGAGCGCTGTGACCGTTCAAACTTTCATAAATTTTCTGGACAACTTTTTCATCATATAAATATTACCTAGCTCGATAACCGTTTGATGGATCTGCTTCCTGCTCGGCAAATAAGTTCACCTTGTTAATCTAAACGAGAGGCCAAACTCCCAGCAAGGCACATTAACGCGTTATAGAGATAAATTTTCTCGAGAACCGTGTGATGAATCTGCTTCGCTCTGAGCAAGTTGGTTCATCTTGTTAATCTAAACGAGAGGACAAACCCCCAGGAAGGCACATTAACGCGTTTAAGCGCTGTGACCGTTCAAACTTTCATAAATTTTCTGGACAACTTTTTCATCATATAAATATTACCTAGCTCGATAACCGTTTGATGGATCTGCTTCCTGCTCGGCAAATAAGTTCACCTTGTTAATCTAAACGAGAGGCCAAACTCCCATCAAGGCACATTAACGCGTTATAGAGATAAATTTTCTCGAGAACCGTGTGATGAATCTGCTTCGCTCTGAGCAAGTTGGTTCATCTTGTTAATCTAAACGAGAGGACAAACCCCCAGGAAGGCACATTAACGCGTTTGAGCGCTGTGACCGTTCAAACTTTCATAAATTTTCTGGACAACTTTTTCATCATATAAATATTACCTAGCTCGATAACCGTTTGATGGATCTGCTTCCTGCTCGGCAAATAAGTTCACCTTGTTAATCTAAACGAGAGGCCAAACTCCCAGCAAGGCACATTAACGCGTTATAGAGATAAATTTTCTCGAGAACCGTGTGATGAATCTGCTTCGCTCTGAGCAAGTTGGTTCATCTTGTTAATCTAAACGAGAGGACAAACCCCCAGGAAGGCACATTAACGCGTTTAAGCGCTGTGACCGTTCAAACTTTCATAAATTTTCTGGACAACTTTTTCATCATATAAATATTACCTAGCTCGATAACCGTTTGATGGATCTGCTTCCTGCTCGGCAAATAAGTTCACCTTGTTAATCTAAACGAGAGGCCAAACTCCCAGCAAGGCACATTAACGCGTTATAGAGATAAATTTTCTCGAGAACCGTGTGATGAATCTGCTTCGCTCTGAGCAAGTTGGTTCATCTTGTTAATCTAAACGAGAGGACAAACCCCCAGGAAGGCACATTAACGCGTTTAAGCGCTGTGACCGTTCAAACTTTCATAAATTTTCTGGACAACTTTTTCATCATATAAATATTACCTAGCTCGATAACCGTTTGATGGATCTGCTTCCTCCTCGGCAAATAAGTTCACCTTGTTAATCTAAACGAGAGGCCAAACTCCCATCAAGGCACATTAACGCGTTATAGAGATAAATTTTCTCGAGAACCGTGTGATGAATCTGCTTCGCTCTGAGCAAGTTGGTTCATCTTGTTAATCTAAACGAGAGGACAAACCCCCAGGAAGGCACATTAACGCGTTTGAGCGCTGTGACCGTTCAAACTTTCATAAATTTTCTGGACAACTTTTTCATCATATAAATATTACCTAGCTCGATAACCGTTTGATGGATCTGCTTCCTGCTCGGCAAATAAGTTCACCTTGTTAATCTAAACGAGAGGCCAAACTCCCAGCAAGGCACATTAACGCGTTATAGAGATAAATTTTCTCGAGAACCGTGTGATGAATCTGCTTCGCTCTGAGCAAGTTGGTTCATCTTGTTAATCTAAACGAGAGGACAAACCCCAGGAAGGCACATTAACGCGTTTGAGCGCTGTGACCGTTCAAACTTTCATAAATTTTCTGGACAACTTTTTCATCATATAAATATTACCTAGCTCGATAACCGTTTGATGGATCTGCTTCCTGCTCGGCAAATAAGTTCACCTTGTTAATCTAAACGAGAGGCCAAACTCCCAGCAAGGCACATTAACGCGTTATAGAGATAAATTTTCTCGAGAACCGTGTGATGAATCTGCTTCGCTCTGAGCAAGTTGGTTCATTGTTAATTAATCTAAACGAGAGGACAAACCCCAGGAAGGCACATTAACGCGTTTAAGCGCTGTGACCGTTCAAACTTTCATAAATTTTCTGGACAACTTTTTCATCATATAAATATTACCTAGCTCGATAACCGTTTGATGGATCTGCTTCCTGCTCGGCAAATAAGTTCACCTTGTTAATCTAAACGAGAGGCCAAACTCCCAGCAAGGCACATTAACGCGTTATAGAGATAAATTTTCTCGAGAACCGTGTGATGAATCTGCTTCGCTCTGAGCAAGTTGGTTCATCTTGTTAATCTAAACGAGAGGACAAACCCCCAGGAAGGCACATTAACGCGTTTGAGCGCTGTGACCGTTCAAACTTTCATAAATTTTCTGGACAACTTTTTCATCATATAAATATTACCTAGCTCGATAACCGTTTGATGGATCTGCTTCCTGCTCGGCAAATAAGTTCACCTTGTTAATCTAAACGAGAGGCCAAACTCCCAGCAAGGCACATTAACGCGTTATAGAGATAAATTTTCTCGAGAACCGTGTGATGAATCTGCTTCGCTCTGAGCAAGTTGGTTCATCTTGTTAATCTAAACGAGAGGACAAACCCCCAGGAAGGCACATTAACGCGTTTGAGCGCTGTGACCGTTCAAACTTTCATAAATTTTCTGGACAACTTTTTCATCATATAAATATTACCTAGCTCGATAACCGTTTGATGGATCTGCTTCCTGCTCGGCAAATAAGTTCACCTTGTTAATCTAAACGAGAGGCCAAACTCCCAGCAAGGCACATTAACGCGTTATAGAGATAAATTTTCTCGAGAACCGTGTGATGAATCTGCTTCGCTCTGAGCAAGTTGGTTCATCTTGTTAATCTAAACGAGAGGACAAACCCCCAGGAAGGCACATTAACGCGTTTGAGCGCTGTGACCGTTCAAACTTTCATAAATTTTCTGGACAACTTTTTCATCATATAAATATTACCTAGCTCGATAACCGTTTGATGGATCTGCTTCCTGCTCGGCAAATAAGTTCACCTTGTTAATCTAAACGAGAGGCCAAACTCCCAGCAAGGCACATTAACGCGTTATAGAGATAAATTTTCTCGAGAACCGTGTGATGAATCTGCTTCGCTCTGAGCAAGTTGGTTCATCTTGTTAATCTAAACGAGAGGACAAACCCCCAGGAAGGCACATTAACGCGTTTAGCGCTGTGACCGTTCAAACTTTCATAAATTTTCTGGACAACTTTTTCATCATATAAATATATTAGCTCGATAACCGTTTGATGGATCTGCTTCCTGCTCGGCAAATAAGTTCACCTTGTTAATCTAAACGAGAGGCCAAACTCCCAGCAAGGCACATTAACGCGTTATAGAGATAAATTTTCTCGAGAACCGTGTGATGAATCTGCTTCGCTCTGAGCAAGTTGGTTCATCTTGTTAATCTAAACGAGAGGACAAACCCCAGGAAGGCACATTAACGCGTTTGAGCGCTGTGACCGTTCAAACTTTCATAAATTTTCTGGACAACTTTTTCATCATATAAATATTACCTAGCTCGATAACCGTTTGATGGATCTGCTTCCTGCTCGGCAAATAAGTTCACCTTGTTAATCTAAACGAGAGGCCAAACTCCCATCAAGGCACATTAACGCGTTATAGAGATAAATTTTCTCGAGAACCGTGTGATGAATCTGCTTCGCTCTGAGCAAGTTGGTTCATCTTGTTAATCTAAACGAGAGGACAAACCCCCAGGAAGGCACATTAACGCGTTTGAGCGCTGTGACCGTTCAAACTTTCATAAATTTTCTGGACAACTTTTTCATCATATAAATATTACCTAGCTCGATAACCGTTTGATGGATCTGCTTCCTGCTCGGCAAATAAGTTCACCTTGTTAATCTAAACGAGAGGCCAAACTCCCAGCAAGGCACATTAACGCGTTATAGAGATAAATTTTCTCGAGAACCGTGTGATGAATCTGCTTCGCTCTGAGCAAGTTGGTTCATCTTGTTAATCTAAACGAGAGGACAAACCCCCAGGAAGGCACATTAACGCGTTTAAGCGCTGTGACCGTTCAAACTTTCATAAATTTTCTGGACAACTTTTTCATCATATAAATATTACCTAGCTCGATAACCGTTTGATGGATCTGCTTCCTGCTCGGCAAATAAGTTCACCTTGTTAATCTAAACGAGAGGCCAAACTCCCAGCAAGGCACATTAACGCGTTATAGAGATAAATTTTCTCGAGAACCGTGTGATGAATCTGCTTCGCTCTGAGCAAGTTGGTTCATCTTGTTAATCTAAACGAGAGGACAAACCCCAGGAAGGCACATTAACGCGTTTGAGCGCTGTGACCGTTCAAACTTTCATAAATTTTCTGGACAACTTTTTCATCATATAAATATTACCTAGCTCGATAACCGTTTGATGGATCTGCTTCCTGCTCGGCAAATAAGTTCACCTTGTTAATCTAAACGAGAGGCCAAACTCCCAGCAAGGCACATTAACGCGTTATAGAGATAAATTTTCTCGAGAACCGTGTGATGAATCTGCTTCGCTCTGAGCAAGTTGGTTCATCTTGTTAATCTAAACGAGAGGACAAACCCCCAGGAAGGCACATTAACGCGTTTGAGCGCTGTGACCGTTCAAACTTTCATAAATTTTCTGGACAACTTTTTCATCATATAAATATTACCTAGCTCGATAACCGTTTGATGGATCTGCTTCCTGCTCGGCAAATAAGTTCACCTTGTTAATCTAAACGAGAGGCCAAACTCCCAGCAAGGCACATTAACGCGTTATAGAGATAAATTTTCTCGAGAACCGTGTGATGAATCTGCTTCGCTCTGAGCAAGTTGGTTCATCTTGTTAATCTAAACGAGAGGACAAACCCCCAGGAAGGCACATTAACGCGTTTGAGCGCTGTGACCGTTCAAACTTTCATAAATTTTCTGGACAACTTTTTCATCATATAAATATTACCTAGCTCGATAACCGTTTGATGGATCTGCTTCCTGCTCGGCAAATAAGTTCACCTTGTTAATCTAAACGAGAGGCCAAACTCCCAGCAAGGCACATTAACGCGTTATAGAGATAAATTTTCTCGAGAACCGTGTGATGAATCTGCTTCGCTCTGAGCAAGTTGGTTCATCTTGTTAATCTAAACGAGAGGACAAACCCCCAGGAAGGCACATTAACGCGTTTGAGCGCTGTGACCGTTCAAACTTTCATAAATTTTCTGGACAACTTTTTCATCATATAAATATTACCTAGCTCGATAACCGTTTGATGGATCTGCTTCCTGCTCGGCAAATAAGTTCACCTTGTTAATCTAAACGAGAGGCCAAACTCCCAGCAAGGCACATTAACGCGTTATAGAGATAAATTTTCTCGAGAACCGTGTGATGAATCTGCTTCGCTCTGAGCAAGTTGGTTCATCTTGTTAATCTAAACGAGAGGACAAACCCCCAGGAAGGCACATTAACGCGTTTGAGCGCTGTGACCGTTCAAACTTTCATAAATTTTCTGGACAACTTTTTCATCATATAAATATTACCTAGCTCGATAACCGTTTGATGGATCTGCTTCCTGCTCGGCAAATAAGTTCACCTTGTTAATCTAAACGAGAGGCCAAACTCCCAGCAAGGCACATTAACGCGTTATAGAGATAAATTTTCTCGAGAACCGTGTGATGAATCTGCTTCGCTCTGAGCAAGTTGGTTCATCTTGTTAATCTAAACGAGAGGACAAACCCCCAGGAAGGCACATTAACGCGTTTAAGCGCTGTGACCGTTCAAACTTTCATAAATTTTCTGGACAACTTTTTCATCATATAAATATTACCTAGCTCGATAACCGTTTGATGGATCTGCTTCCTGCTCGGCAAATAAGTTCACCTTGTTAATCTAAACGAGAGGCCAAACTCCCAGCAAGGCACATTAACGCGTTATAGAGATAAATTTTCTCGAGAACCGTGTGATGAATCTGCTTCGCTCTGAGCAAGTTGGTTCATCTTGTTAATCTAAACGAGAGGACAAACCCCCAGGAAGGCACATTAACGCGTTTAAGCGCTGTGACCGTTCAAACTTTCATAAATTTTCTGGACAACTTTTTCATCATATAAATATTACCTAGCTCGATAACCGTTTGATGGATCTGCTTCCTGCTCGGCAAATAAGTTCACCTTGTTAATCTAAACGAGAGGCCAAACTCCCAGCAAGGCACATTAACGCGTTATAGAGATAAATTTTCTCGAGAACCGTGTGATGAATCTGCTTCGCTCTGAGCAAGTTGGTTCATCTTGTTAATCTAAACGAGAGGACAAACCCCCAGGAAGGCACATTAACGCGTTTGAGCGCTGTGACCGTTCAAACTTTCATAAATTTTCTGGACAACTTTTTCATCATATAAATATTACCTAGCTCGATAACCGTTTGATGGATCTGCTTCCTGCTCGGCAAATAAGTTCACCTTGTTAATCTAAACGAGAGGCCAAACTCCCAGCAAGGCACATTAACGCGTTATAGAGATAAATTTTCTCGAGAACCGTGTGATGAATCTGCTTCGCTCTGAGCAAGTTGGTTCATCTTGTTAATCTAAACGAGAGGACAAACCCCCAGGAAGGCACATTAACGCGTTTAAGCGCTGTGACCGTTCAAACTTTCATAAATTTTCTGGACAACTTTTTCATCATATAAATATTACCTAGCTCGATAACCGTTTGATGGATCTGCTTCCTGCTCGGCAAATAAGTTCACCTTGTTAATCTAAACGAGAGGCCAAACTCCCAGCAAGGCACATTAACGCGTTATAGAGATAAATTTTCTCGAGAACCGTGTGATGAATCTGCTTCGCTCTGAGCAAGTTGGTTCATCTTGTTAATCTAAACGAGAGGACAAACCCCCAGGAAGGCACATTAACGCGTTTAAGCGCTGTGACCGTTCAAACTTTCATAAATTTTCTGGACAACTTTTTCATCATATAAATATTACCTAGCTCGATAACCGTTTGATGGATCTGCTTCCTGCTCGGCAAATAAGTTCACCTTGTTAATCTAAACGAGAGGCCAAACTCCCAGCAAGGCACATTAACGCGTTATAGAGATAAATTTTCTCGAGAACCGTGTGATGAATCTGCTTCGCTCTGAGCAAGTTGGTTCATCTTGTTAATCTAAACGAGAGGACAAACCCCCAGGAAGGCACATTAACGCGTTTAAGCGCTGTGACCGTTCAAACTTTCATAAATTTTCTGGACAACTTTTTCATCATATAAATATTACCTAGCTCGATAACCGTTTGATGGATCTGCTTCCTGCTCGGCAAATAAGTTCACCTTGTTAATCTAAACGAGAGGCCAAACTCCCAGCAAGGCACATTAACGCGTTATAGAGATAAATTTTCTCGAGAACCGTGTGATGAATCTGCTTCGCTCTGAGCAAGTTGGTTCATCTTGTTAATCTAAACGAGAGGACAAACCCCCAGGAAGGCACATTAACGCGTTTAAGCGCTGTGACCGTTCAAACTTTCATAAATTTTCTGGACAACTTTTTCATCATATAAATATTACCTAGCTCGATAACCGTTTGATGGATCTGCTTCCTGCTCGGCAAATAAGTTCACCTTGTTAATCTAAACGAGAGGCCAAACTCCCAGCAAGGCACATTAACGCGTTATAGAGATAAATTTTCTCGAGAACCGTGTGATGAATCTGCTTCGCTCTGAGCAAGTTGGTTCATCTTGTTAATCTAAACGAGAGGACAAACCCCCAGGAAGGCACATTAACGCGTTTAAGCGCTGTGACCGTTCAAACTTTCATAAATTTTCTGGACAACTTTTTCATCATATAAATATTACCTAGCTCGATAACCGTTTGATGGATCTGCTTCCTGCTCGGCAAATAAGTTCACCTTGTTAATCTAAACGAGAGGCCAAACTCCCAGCAAGGCACATTAACGCGTTATAGAGATAAATTTTCTCGAGAACCGTGTGATGAATCTGCTTCGCTCTGAGCAAGTTGGTTCATCTTGTTAATCTAAACGAGAGGACAAACCCCAGGGAAGGCACATTAACGCGTTTTTCTGGACAACTTTTTCATCGCTGTGACCGTTCAAACTTTCATAAATTTTCTTAACGGGACAACTTTTTCATCATATAAATATTACCTAGCTCGATAACCGTTTGATGGATCTGCTTCCTGCTCGGCAAATAAGTTCACCTTGTTAATCTAAACGAGAGGCCAAACTCCCAGCAAGGCACATTAACGCGTTATAGAGATAAATTTTCTCGAGAACCGTGTGATGAATCTGCTTCGCTCTGAGCAAGTTGGTTCATCTTGTTAATCTAAACGAGAGGACAAACCCCCAGGAAGGCACATTAACGCGTTTAAGCGCTGTGACCGTTCAAACTTTCATAAATTTTCTGGACAACTTTTTCATCATATAAATATTACCTAGCTCGATAACCGTTTGATGGATCTGCTTCCTGCTCGGCAAATAAGTTCACCTTGTTAATCTAAACGAGAGGCCAAACTCCCAGCAAGGCACATTAACGCGTTATAGAGATAAATTTTCTCGAGAACCGTGTGATGAATCTGCTTCGCTCTGAGCAAGTTGGTTCATCTTGTTAATCTAAACGAGAGGACAAACCCCCAGGAAGGCACATTAACGCGTTTAAGCGCTGTGACCGTTCAAACTTTCATAAATTTTCTGGACAACTTTTTCATCATATAAATATTACCTAGCTCGATAACCGTTTGATGGATCTGCTTCCTGCTCGGCAAATAAGTTCACCTTGTTAATCTAAACGAGAGGCCAAACTCCCAGCAAGGCACATTAACGCGTTATAGAGATAAATTTTCTCGAGAACCGTGTGATGAATCTGCTTCGCTCTGAGCAAGTTGGTTCATCTTGTTAATCTAAACGAGAGGACAAACCCCCAGGAAGGCACATTAACGCGTTTAAGCGCTGTGACCGTTCAAACTTTCATAAATTTTCTGGACAACTTTTTCATCATATAAATATTACCTAGCTCGATAACCGTTTGATGGATCTGCTTCCTGCTCGGCAAATAAGTTCACCTTGTTAATCTAAACGAGAGGCCAAACTCCCAGCAAGGCACATTAACGCGTTATAGAGATAAATTTTCTCGAGAACCGTGTGATGAATCTGCTTCGCGTTTAAACGCTCTGAGCAAGTTGGTTCATCTTGTTAATCTAAACGAGAGGACAAACCCCCAGAAGGCACATTAACGCGTTTAAGCGCTGTGACCGTTCAAACTTTCATAAATTTTCTGGACAACTTTTTCATCATATAAATATTACCTAGCTCGATAACCGTTTGATGGATCTGCTTCCTGCTCGGCAAATAAGTTCACCTTGTTAATCTAAACGAGAGGCCAAACTCCCAGCAAGGCACATTAACGCGTTATAGAGATAAATTTTCTCGAGAACCGTGTGATGAATCTGCTTCGCTCTGAGCAAGTTGGTTCATCTTGTTAATCTAAACGAGAGGACAAACCCCCAGGAAGGCACATTAACGCGTTTAAGCGCTGTGACCGTTCAAACTTTCATAAATTTTCTGGACAACTTTTTCATCATATAAATATTACCTAGCTCGATAACCGTTTGATGGATCTGCTTCCTGCTCGGCAAATAAGTTCACCTTGTTAATCTAAACGAGAGGCCAAACTCCCAGCAAGGCACATTAACGCGTTATAGAGATAAATTTTCTCGAGAACCGTGTGATGAATCTGCTTCGCTCTGAGCAAGTTGGTTCATCTTGTTAATCTAAACGAGAGGACAAACCCCCAGGAAGGCACATTAACGCGTTTGAGCGCTGTGACCGTTCAAACTTTCATAAATTTTCTGGACAACTTTTTCATCATATAAATATTACCTAGCTCGATAACCGTTTGATGGATCTGCTTCCTGCTCGGCAAATAAGTTCACCTTGTTAATCTAAACGAGAGGCCAAACTCCCAGCAAGGCACATTAACGCGTTATAGAGATAAATTTTCTCGAGAACCGTGTGATGAATCTGCTTCGCTCTGAGCAAGTTGGTTCATCTTGTTAATCTAAACGAGAGGACAAACCCCCAGGAAGGCACATTAACGCGTTTAAGCGCTGTGACCGTTCAAACTTTCATAAATTTTCTGGACAACTTTTTCATCATATAAATATTACCTAGCTCGATAACCGTTTGATGGATCTGCTTCCTGCTCGGCAAATAAGTTCACCTTGTTAATCTAAACGAGAGGCCAAACTCCCAGCAAGGCACATTAACGCGTTATAGAGATAAATTTTCTCGAGAACCGTGTGATGAATCTGCTTCGCTCTGAGCAAGTTGGTTCATCTTGTTAATCTAAACGAGAGGACAAACCCCAGGAAGGCACATTAACGCGTTTAAGCGCTGTGACCGTTCAAACTTTCATAAATTTTCTGGACAACTTTTTCATCATTATAATAACCGTTTGATGGATCTGCTTCCTAAATAAGCTCGATAATCCGTTTAACGATGAGATAAATTTTCTGAGAACTTCTGCTTCGCTCTGAGCAAGTTGGTTCATCTTGTTCATCTTGTTAATCTAAACGAGAGGACAAACCCCCAGGAAGGCACATTAACGCGTTTAAACGCTGTGACCGTTCAAACTTTCATAAATTTTCTGGACAACTTTTTCATCATCCTAGCTCGATAACCGTTTGATGGATCTGCTTCCTGCTCGGCAAATAAGGTTCACCTTGTTAATCTAAACGAGAGGCCAAACTCCCAGCAAGGCACATTAACGCGTTATAGAGATAAATTTTCTCGAGAACCGTGTGATGAATCTGCTTCGCTCTGAGCAAGTTGGTTCATCTTGTTAATCTAAACGAGAGGACAAACCCCCAGGAAGGCACATTAACGCGTTTAAGCGCTGTGACCGTTCAAACTTTCATAAATTTTCTGGACAACTTTTTCATCATATAAATATTACCTAGCTCGATAACCGTTTGATGGATCTGCTTCCTGCTCGGCAAATAAGTTCACCTTGTTAATCTAAACGAGAGGCCAAACTCCCAGCAAGGCACATTAACGCGTTATAGAGATAAATTTTCTCGAGAACCGTGTGATGAATCTGCTTCGCTCTGAGCAAGTTGGTTCATCTTGTTAATCTAAACGAGAGGACAAACCCCCAGGAAGGCACATTAACGCGTTTGAGCGCTGTGACCGTTCAAACTTTCATAAATTTTCTGGACAACTTTTTCATCATATAAATATTACCTAGCTCGATAACCGTTTGATGGATCTGCTTCCTGCTCGGCAAATAAGTTCACCTTGTTAATCTAAACGAGAGGCCAAACTCCCAGCAAGGCACATTAACGCGTTATAGAGATAAATTTTCTCGAGAACCGTGTGATGAATCTGCTTCGCTCTGAGCAAGTTGGTTCATCTTGTTAATCTAAACGAGAGGACAAACCCCCAGGAAGGCACATTAACGCGTTTGAGCGCTGTGACCGTTCAAACTTTCATAAATTTTCTGGACAACTTTTTCATCATATAAATATTACCTAGCTCGATAACCGTTTGATGGATCTGCTTCCTGCTCGGCAAATAAGGTTCACCTTGTTAATCTAAACGAGAGGCCAAACTCCCAGCAAGGCACATTAACGCGTTATAGAGATAAATTTTCTCGAGAACCGTGTGATGAATCTGCTTCGCTCTGAGCAAGTTGGTTCATCTTGTTAATCTAAACGAGAGGACAAACCCCCAGGAAGGCACATTAACGCGTTTAAGCGCTGTGACCGTTCAAACTTTCATAAATTTTCTGGACAACTTTTTCATCATATAAATATTACCTAGCTCGATAACCGTTTGATGGATCTGCTTCCTGCTCGGCAAATAAGTTCACCTTGTTAATCTAAACGAGAGGCCAAACTCCCAGCAAGGCACATTAACGCGTTATAGAGATAAATTTTCTCGAGAACCGTGTGATGAATCTGCTTCGCTCTGAGCAAGTTGGTTCATCTTGTTAATCTAAACGAGAGGACAAACCCCCAGGAAGGCACATTAACGCGTTTAAGCGCTGTGACCGTTCAAACTTTCATAAATTTTCTGGACAACTTTTTCATCATATAAATATTACCTAGCTCGATAACCGTTTGATGGATCTGCTTCCTGCTCGGCAAATAAGTTCACCTTGTTAATCTAAACGAGAGGCCAAACTCCCAGCAAGGCACATTAACGCGTTATAGAGATAAATTTTCTCGAGAACCGTGTGATGAATCTGCTTCGCTCTGAGCAAGTTGGTTCATCTTGTTAATCTAAACGAGAGGACAAACCCCCAGGAAGGCACATTAACGCGTTTAAGCGCTGTGACCGTTCAAACTTTCATAAATTTTCTGGACAACTTTTTCATCATATAAATATTACCTAGCTCGATAACCGTTTGATGGATCTGCTTCCTCGATAACCGTTTGATGGATCTGCTTCCTGCTCGGCAAATAAGTTCACCTTGTTAATCTAAACGAGAGGCAAACTCCCCCAGCAAGGCACATTAACGCGTTATAGAGATAAATTTTCTCGAGAACCGTGTGATGAATCTGCTTCGCTCTGAGCAAGTTGGTTCATCTTGTTAATCTAAACGAGAGGACAAACCCCCAGGAAGGCACATTAACGCGTTTAAGCGCTGTGACCGTTCAAACTTTCATAAATTTTCTGGACAACTTTTTCATCATATAAATATTACCTAGCTCGATAACCGTTTGATGGATCTGCTTCCTGCTCGGCAAATAAGTTCACCTTGTTAATCTAAACGAGAGGCCAAACTCCCAGCAAGGCACATTAACGCGTTATAGAGATAAATTTTCTCGAGAACCGTGTGATGAATCTGCTTCGCTCTGAGCAAGTTGGTTCATCTTGTTAATCTAAACGAGAGGACAAACCCCCAGGAAGGCACATTAACGCGTTTAAGCGCTGTGACCGTTCAAACTTTCATAAATTTTCTGGACAACTTTTTCATCATATAAATATTACCTAGCTCGATAACCGTTTGATGGATCTGCTTCCTGCTCGGCAAATAAGTTCACCTTGTTAATCTAAACGAGAGGCCAAACTCCCAGCAAGGCACATTAACGCGTTATAGAGATAAATTTTCTCGAGAACCGTGTGATGAATCTGCTTCGCTCTGAGCAAGTTGGTTCATCTTGTTAATCTAAACGAGAGGACAAACCCCCAGGAAGGCACATTAACGCGTTTGAGCGCTGTGACCGTTCAAACTTTCATAAATTTTCTGGACAACTTTTTCATCATATAAAAATATTACCTAGCTCGATAACCGTTTGATGGATCTGCTTCCTGCTCGGCAAATAAGTTCACCTTGTTAATCTAAACGAGAGGCCAAACTCCCAGCAAGGCACATTAACGCGTTATAGAGATAAATTTTCTCGAGAACCGTGATGAATCTGCTTCGCTCTGAGCAAGTTGGTTCATCTTGTTAATCTAAACGAGAGGACAAACCCCCAGGAAGGCACATTAACGCGTTTGAGCGCTGTGACCGTTCAAACTTTCATAAATTTTCTGGACAACTTTTTCATCATATAAATATTACCTAGCTCGATAACCGTTTGATGGATCTGCTTCCTGCTCGGCAAATAAGTTCACCTTGTTAATCTAAACGAGAGGCCAAAACTCCCAGCAAGGCACATTAACGCGTTATAGAGATAAATTTTCTCGAGAACCGTGTGATGAATCTGCTTCGCTCTGAGCAAGTTGGTTCATCTTGTTAATCTAAACGAGAGGACAAACCCCCAGGAAGGCACATTAACGCGTTTAAGAGCGCTGTGACCGTTCAAACTTTCATAAATTTTCTGGACAACTTTTTCATCATATAAATATTACCTAGCTCGATAACCGTTTGATGGATCTGCTTCCTGCTCGGCAAATAAGTTCACCTTGTTAATCTAAACGAGAGGCCAAACTCCCAGCAAGGCACATTAACGCGTTATAGAGATAAATTTTCTCGAGAACCGTGTGATGAATCTGCTTCGCTCTGAGCAAGTTGGTTCATCTTGTTAATCTAAACGAGAGGACAAACCCCCAGGAAGGCACATTAACGCGTTTGAGCGCTGTGACCGTTCAAACTTTCATAAATTTTCTGGACAACTTTTTCATCATATAAATATTACCTAGCTCGATAACCGTTTGATGGATCTGCTTCCTGCTCGGCAAATAAGTTCACCTTGTTAATCTAAACGAGAGGCCAAACTCCCAGCAAGGCACATTAACGCGTTATAGAGATAAATTTTCTCGAGAACCGTGTGATGAATCTGCTTCGCTCTGAGCAAGTTGGTTCATCTTGTTAATCTAAACGAGAGGACAAACCCCCAGGAAGGCGCGTTTAACGCGTTTAAGCGTGACCGTTCAAACTTTCATAAATTTTCTGGACAACTTTTTCATCATATAAATATTACCTAGCTCGATAACCGTTTGATGGATCTGCTTCCTGCTCGGCAAATAAGTTCACCTTGTTAATCTAAACGAGAGGCCAAACTCCCAGCAAGGCACATTAACGCGTTATAGAGATAAATTTTCTCGAGAACCGTGTGATGAATCTGCTTCGCTCTGAGCAAGTTGGTTCATCTTGTTAATCTAAACGAGAGGACAAACCCCAGGAAGGCACATTAACGCGTTTAAACGCTGTGACCGTTCAAACTTTCATAAATTTTCTGGACAACTTTTTCATCATATAAATATTACCTAGCTCGATAACCGTTTGATGGATCTGCTTCCTGCTCGGCAAATAAGTTCACCTTGTTAATCTAAACGAGAGGCCAAACTCCCAGCAAGGCACATTAACGCGTTATAGAGATAAATTTTCTCGAGAACCGTGTGATGAATCTGCTTCGCTCTGAGCAAGTTGGTTCATCTTGTTAATCTAAACGAGAGGACAAACCCCAGGAAGGCACATTAACGCGTTTAAGCGCTGTGACCGTTCAAACTTTCATAAATTTTCTGGACAACTTTTTCATCATATAAATATTACCTAGCTCGATAACCGTTTGATGGATCTGCTTCCTGCTCGGCAAATAAGTTCACCTTGTTAATCTAAACGAGAGGCCAAACTCCCAGCAAGGCACATTAACGCGTTATAGAGATAAATTTTCTCGAGAACCGTGTGATGAATCTGCTTCGCTCTGAAGCAAGTTGGTTCATCTTGTAATCTAAACGAGAGGACAAACCCCCAGGAAGGCACATTAACGCGTTTGAGCGCTGTGACCGTTCAAACTTTCATAAATTTTCTGGACAACTTTTTCATCATATAAATATTACCTAGCTCGATAACCGTTTGATGGATCTGCTTCCTGCTCGGCAAATAAGTTCACCTTGTTAATCTAAACGAGAGGCCAAACTCCCAGCAAGGCACATTAACGCGTTATAGAGATAAATTTTCTCGAGAACCGTGTGATGAATCTGCTTCGCTCTGAGCAAGTTGGTTCATCTTGTTAATCTAAACGAGAGGACAAACCCCCAGGAAGGCACATTAACGCGTTTAAGCGCTGTGACCGTTCAAACTTTCATAAATTTTCTGGACAACTTTTTCATCATATAAATATTACCTAGCTCGATAACCGTTTGATGGATCTGCTTCCTGCTCGGCAAATAAGTTCACCTTGTTAATCTAAACGAGAGGCCAAACTCCCAGCAAGGCACATTAACGCGTTATAGAGATAAATTTTCTCGAGAACCGTGTGATGAATCTGCTTCGCTCTGAGCAAGTTGGTTCATCTTGTTAATCTAAACGAGAGGACAAACCCCAGGAAGGGCACATTAACGCGTTTAAGCGCTGTGACCGTTCAAACTTTCATAAATTTTCTGGACAACTTTTTCATCATATAAATATTACCTAGCTCGATAACCGTTTGATGGATCTGCTTCCTGCTCGGCAAATAAGTTCACCTTGTTAATCTAAACGAGAGGCCAAACTCCCAGCAAGGCACATTAACGCGTTATAGAGATAAATTTTCTCGAGAACCGTGTGATGAATCTGCTTCGCTCTGAGCAAGTTGGTTCATCTTGTTAATCTAAACGAGAGGACAAACCCCCAGGAAGGCACATTAACGCGTTTAAGCGCTGTGACCGTTCAAACTTTCATAAATTTTCTGGACAACTTTTTCATCATATAAATATTACCTAGCTCGATAACCGTTTGATGGATCTGCTTCCTGCTCGGCAAATAAGTTCACCTTGTTAATCTAAACGAGAGGCCAAACTCCCAGCAAGGCACATTAACGCGTTATAGAGATAAATTTTCTCGAGAACCGTGTGATGAATCTGCTTCGCTCTGAGCAAGTTGGTTCATCTTGTTAATCTAAACGAGAGGACAAACCCCCAGGAAGGCACATTAACGCGTTTAAGCGCTGTGACCGTTCAAACTTTCATAAATTTTCTGGACAACTTTTTCATCATATAAATATTACCTAGCTCGATAACCGTTTGATGGATCTGCTTCCTGCTCGGCAAATAAGTTCACCTTGTTAATCTAAACGAGAGGCCAAACTCCCAGCAAGGCACATTAACGCGTTATAGAGATAAATTTTCTCGAGAACCGTGTGATGAATCTGCTTCGCTCTGAGCAAGTTGGTTCATCTTGTTAATCTAAACGAGAGGACAAACCCCCAGGAAGGCACATTAACGCGTTTAAGCGCTGTGACCTTCAAACTTTCTAAATTTTCTGGACAACTTTTTCATCATATAAATATTACCTAGCTCGATAACCGTTTGATGGATCTGCTTCCTGCTCGGCAAATAAGTTCACCTTGTTAATCTAAACGAGAGGCCAAACTCCCAGCAAGGCACATTAACGCGTTATAGAGATAAATTTTCTCGAGAACCGTGTGATGAATCTGCTTCGCTCTGAGCAAGTTGGTTCATCTTGTTAATCTAAACGAGAGGACAAACCCCCAGGAAGGCACATTAACGCGTTTAAGCGCTGTGACCGTTCAAACTTTCATAAATTTTCTGGACAACTTTTTCATCATATAAATATTACCTAGCTCGATAACCGTTTGATGGATCTGCTTCCTGCTCGGCAAATAAGTTCACCTTGTTAATCTAAACGAGAGGCCAAACTCCCAGCAAGGCACATTAACGCGTTATAGAGATAAATTTTCTCGAGAACCGTGTGATGAATCTGCTTCGCTCTGAGCAAGTTGGTTCATCTTGTTAATCTAAACGAGAGGACAAACCCCAGGAAGGCACATTAACGCGTTTGAAACGCTGTGACCGTTCAAACTTTCATAAATTTTCTGGACAACTTTTTCATCATATAAATATTACCTAGCTCGATAACCGTTTGATGGATCTGCTTCCTGCTCGGCAAATAAGTTCACCTTGTTAATCTAAACGAGAGGCCAAACTCCCAGCAAGGCACATTAACGCGTTATAGAGATAAATTTTCTCGAGAACCGTGTGATGAATCTGCTTCGCTCTGAGCAAGTTGGTTCATCTTGTTAATCTAAACGAGAGGACAAACCCCCAGGAAGGCACATTAACGCGTTTGAGCGCTGTGACCGTTCAAACTTTCATAAATTTTCTGGACAACTTTTTCATCATATAAATATTACCTAGCTCGATAACCGTTTGATGGATCTGCTTCCTGCTCGGCAAATAAGTTCACCTTGTTAATCTAAACGAGAGGCCAAACTCCCAGCAAGGCACATTAACGCGTTATAGAGATAAATTTTCTCGAGAACCGTGTGATGAATCTGCTTCGCTCTGAGCAAGTTGGTTCATCTTGTTAATCTAAACGAGAGGACAAACCCCCAGGAAGGCACATTAACGCGTTTAAGCGCTGTGACCGTTCAAACTTTCATAAATTTTCTGGACAACTTTTTCATCATATAAATATTACCTAGCTCGATAACCGTTTGATGGATCTGCTTCCTGCTCGGCAAATAAGTTCACCTTGTTAATCTAAACGAGAGGCCAAACTCCCAGCAAGGCACATTAACGCGTTATAGAGATAAATTTTCTCGAGAACCGTTTGATGAATCTGCTTCTGCTTCGCTCTGAGCAAGTTGGTTCATCTTGTTAATCTAAACGAGAGGACAAACCCCAGGAAGGCACATTAACGCGTTTAAGCGCTGTGACCGTTCAAACTTTCATAAATTTTCTGGACAACTTTTTCATCATATAAATATTACCTAGCTCGATAACCGTTTGATGGATCTGCTTCCTGCTCGGCAAATAAGTTCACCTTGTTAATCTAAACGAGAGGCCAAACTCCCAGCAAGGCACATTAACGCGTTATAGAGATAAATTTTCTCGAGAACCGTGTGATGAATCTGCTTCGCTCTGAGCAAGTTGGTTCATCTTGTTAATCTAAACGAGAGGACAAACCCCAGGAAGGCACATTAACGCGTTTGAGCGCTGTGACCGTTCAAACTTTCATAAATTTTCTGGACAACTTTTTCATCATATAAATATTACCTAGCTCGATAACCGTTTGATGGATCTGCTTCCTGCTCGGCAAATAAGTTCACCTTGTTAATCTAAACGAGAGGCCAAACTCCCAGCAAGGCACATTAACGCGTTATAGAGATAAATTTTCTCGAGAACCGTGTGATGAATCTGCTTCGCTCTGAGCAAGTTGGTTCATCTTGTTAATCTAAACGAGAGGACAAACCCCCAGGAAGGCACATTAACGCGTTTAAGCGCTGTGACCGTTCAAACTTTCATAAATTTTCTGGACAACTTTTTCATCATATAAATATTACCTAGCTCGATAACCGTTTGATGGATCTGCTTCCTGCTCGGCAAATAAGTTCACCTTGTTAATCTAAACGAGAGGCCAAACTCCCAGCAAGGCACATTAACGCGTTATAGAGATAAATTTTCTCGAGAACCGTGTGATGAATCTGCTTCGCTCTGAGCAAGTTGGTTCATCTTGTTAATCTAAACGAGAGGACAAACCCCCAGGAAGGCACATTAACGCGTTTGAGCGCTGTGACCGTTCAAACTTTCATAAATTTTCTGGACAACTTTTTCATCATATAAATATTACCTAGCTCGATAACCGTTTGATGGATCTGCTTCCTGCTCGGCAAATAAGTTCACCTTGTTAATCTAAACGAGAGGCCAAACTCCCAGCAAGGCACATTAACGCGTTATAGAGATAAATTTTCTCGAGAACCGTGTGATGAATCTGCTTCGCTCTGAGCAAGTTGGTTCATCTTGTTAATCTAAACGAGAGGACAAACCCCCAAGAAGGCACATTAACGCGTTTGAGCGCTGTGACCGTTCAAACTTTCATAAATTTTCTGGACAACTTTTTCATCATATAAATATTACCTAGCTCGATAACCGTTTGATGGATCTGCTTCCTCGGCAAAATAAGTTCACCTTGTTAATCTAAACGAGAGGCCAAACTCCCAAAGCACATTTAACGCGTTATAGAGATAAATTTTCTCGAGAACCGTTTGATGAATCTGCTTCGCTCTGAGCAAGTTGGTTCATCTTGTTAATCTAAACGAGAGGACAAACCCCCAGGAAGGCACATTAACGCGTTTGAGCGCTGTGACCGTTCAAACTTTCATAAATTTTCTGGACAACTTTTTCATCATATAAATATTACCTAGCTCGATAACCGTTTGATGGATCTGCTTCCTGCTCGGCAAATAAGTTCACCTTGTTAATCTAAACGAGAGGCCAAACTCCCAGCAAGGCACATTAACGCGTTATAGAGATAAATTTTCTCGAGAACCGTGTGATGAATCTGCTTCGCTCTGAGCAAGTTGGTTCATCTTGTTAATCTAAACGAGAGGACAAACCCCCAGGAAGGCACATTAACGCGTTTAAGCGCTGTGACCGTTCAAACTTCATAAATTTTCTGGACAACTTTTTCATCATATAAATATTACCTAGCTCGATAACCGTTTGATGGATCTGCTTCCTGCTCGGCAAATAAGTTCACCTTGTTAATCTAAACGAGAGGCCAAACTCCCAGCAAGGCACATTAACGCGTTATAGAGATAAATTTTCTCGAGAACCGTGTGATGAATCTGCTTCGCTCTGAGCAAGTTGGTTCATCTTGTTAATCTAAACGAGAGGACAAACCCCAGGAAGGCACATTAACGCGTTTGAGCGCTGTGACCGTTCAAACTTTCATAAATTTTCTGGACAACTTTTTCATCATATAAATATTACCTAGCTCGATAACCGTTTGATGGATCTGCTTCCTGCTCGGCAAATAAGTTCACCTTGTTAATCTAAACGAGAGGCCAAACTCCCATCAAGGCACATTAACGCGTTATAGAGATAAATTTTCTCGAGAACCGTTGATGAATCTGCTTCGCTCTGAGCAAGTTGGTTCATCTTGTTGTTAATCTAAACGAGAGGACAAACCCCCAGGAAGGCACATTAACGCGTTTAAGCGCTGTGACCGTTCAAACTTTCATAAATTTTCTGGACAACTTTTTCATCATATAAATATTACCTAGCTCGATAACCGTTTGATGGATCTGCTTCCTGCTCGGCAAATAAGTTCACCTTGTTAATCTAAACGAGAGGCCAAACTCCCAGCAAGGCACATTAACGCGTTATAGAGATAAATTTTCTCGAGAACCGTGTGATGAATCTGCTTCGCTCTGAGCAAGTTGGTTCATCTTGTTAATCTAAACGAGAGGACAAACCCCCAGGAAGGCACATTAACGCGTTTAAACGCTGTGACCGTTCAAACTTTCATAAATTTTCTGGACAACTTTTTCATCATATAAATATTACCTAGCTCGATAACCGTTTGATGGATCTGCTTCCTGCTCGGCAAATAAGTTCACCTTGTTAATCTAAACGAGAGGCCAAACTCCCAGCAAGGCACATTAACGCGTTATAGAGATAAATTTTCTCGAGAACCGTGTGATGAATCTGCTTCGCTCTGAGCAAGTTGGTTCATCTTGTTAATCTAAACGAGAGGACAAACCCCCAGGAAGGCACATTAACGCGTTTAAGCGCTGTGACCGTTCAAACTTTCATAAATTTTCTGGACAACTTTTTCATCATATAAATATTACCTAGCTCGATAACCGTTTGATGGATCTGCTTCCTGCTCGGCAAATAAGTTCACCTTGTTAATCTAAACGAGAGGCCAAACTCCCAGCAAGGCACATTAACGCGTTATAGAGATAAATTTTCTCGAGAACCGTGTGATGAATCTGCTTCGCTCTGAGCAAGTTGGTTCATCTTGTTAATCTAAACGAGAGGACAAACCCCCAGGAAGGCACATTAACGCGTTTAAGCGCTGTGACCGTTCAAACTTTCATAAATTTTCTGGACAACTTTTTCATCATATAAATATTACCTAGCTCGATAACCGTTTGATGGATCTGCTTCCTGCTCGGCAAATAAGTTCACCTTGTTAATCTAAACGAGAGGCCAAACTCCCAGCAAGGCACATTAACGCGTTATAGAGATAAATTTTCTCGAGAACCGTGTGATGAATCTGCTTCGCTCTGAGCAAGTTGGTTCATCTTGTTAATCTAAACGAGAGGACAAACCCCCAGGAAGGCACATTAACGCGTTTGAGCGCTGTGACCGTTCAAACTTTCATAAATTTTCTGGACAACTTTTTCATCATATAAATATTACCTAGCTCGATAACCGTTTGATGGATCTGCTTCCTGCTCGGCAAATAAGTTCACCTTGTTAATCTAAACGAGAGGCCAAACTCCCAGCAAGGCACATTAACGCGTTATAGAGATAAATTTTCTCGAGAACCGTGTGATGAATCTGCTTCGCTCTGAGCAAGTTGGTTCATCTTGTTAATCTAAACGAGAGGACAAACCCCCAGGAAGGCACATTAACGCGTTTGAGCGCTGTGTTCCGTTCAAACTTTCATAAATTTTCTGGACAACTTTTTCATCATATAAATATTACCTAGCTCGATAACCGTTTGATGGATCTGCTTCCTGCTCGGCAAATAAGTTCACCTTGTTAATCTAAACGAGAGGCCAAACTCCCAGCAAGGCACATTAACGCGTTATAGAGATAAATTTTCTCGAGAACCGTGATGAATCTGCTTCGCTCTGAGCAAGTTGGTTCATCTTGTTAATCTAAACGAGAGGACAAACCCCCAGGAAGGCACATTAACGCGTTTAAGCGCTGTGACCGTTCAAACTTTCATAAATTTTCTGGACAACTTTTTCATCATATAAATATTACCTAGCTCGATAACCGTTTGATGGATCTGCTTCCTGCTCGGCAAATAAGTTCACCTTGTTAATCTAAACGAGAGGCCAAACTCCCAGCAAGGCACATTAACGCGTTATAGAGATAAATTTTCTCGAGAACCGTGTGATGAATCTGCTTCGCTCTGAGCAAGTTGGTTGGTTCATCTTGTTAATCTAAACGAGAGGACAAACCCCAGGAAGGCACATTAACGCGTTTAAACGCTGTGACCGTTCAAACTTTCATAAATTTTCTGGACAACTTTTTCATCATATAAATATTACCTAGCTCGATAACCGTTTGATGGATCTGCTTCCTGCTCGGCAAATAAGTTCACCTTGTTAATCTAAACGAGAGGCCAAACTCCCAGCAAGGCACATTAACGCGTTATAGAGATAAATTTTCTCGAGAACCGTGTGATGAATCTGCTTCGCTCTGAGCAAGTTGGTTCATCTTGTTAATCTAAACGAGAGGACAAACCCCCAGGAAGGCACATTAACGCGTTTGAGCGCTGTGACCGTTCAAACTTTCATAAATTTTCTGGACAACTTTTTCATCATATAAATATTACCTAGCTCGATAACCGTTTGATGGATCTGCTTCCTGCTCGGCAAATAAGTTCACCTTGTTAATCTAAACGAGAGGCCAAACTCCCAGCAAGGCACATTAACGCGTTATAGAGATAAATTTTCTCGAGAACCGTGTGATGAATCTGCTTCGCTCTGAGCAAGTTGGTTCATCTTGTTAATCTAAACGAGAGGACAAACCCCCAGGAAGGCACATTAACGCGTTTAAGCGCTGTGACCGTTCAAACTTTCATAAATTTTCTGGACAACTTTTTCATCATATAAATATTACCTAGCTCGATAACCGTTT
Organism: Holotrichia oblita; assembly: GCA_023690525.1. Lineage (NCBI taxonomy): Eukaryota > Metazoa > Arthropoda > Insecta > Coleoptera > Scarabaeidae > Holotrichia > Holotrichia oblita. The sequence goes on from CM043018.1 coordinate 67,417,571, forward strand.
GATGGATCTGCTTCCTGCTCGGCAAATAAGTTCACCTTGTTAATCTAAACGAGAGGCCAAACTCCCAGCAAGGCACATTAACGCGTTATAGAGATAAATTTTCTCGAGAACCGTGTGATGAATCTGCTTCGCTCTGAGCAAGTTGGTTCATCTTGTTAATCTAAACGAGAGGACAAACCCCCAGGAAGGCACATTAACGCGTTTGAGCGCTGTGACCGTTCAAACTTTCATAAATTTTCTGGACAACTTTTTCATCATATAAATATTACCTAGCTCGATAACCGTTTGATGGATCTGCTTCCTGCTCGGCAAATAAGTTCACCGTGATAATCTAAACGAGAGGCCAAACTCCCAGCAAGGCACATTAACGCGTTATAGAGATAAATTTTCTCGAGAACCGTGTGATGAATCTGCTTCGCTCTGAGCAAGTTGGTTCATCTTGTTAATCTAAACGAGAGGACAAACCCCCAGGATGGCACATTAACGCGTTTGAGCGCTGTGACCGTTCAAACTTTCATAAATTTTATGGACAACTTTTTCATCATATTTATTTTAAAAATTTTGGGAAATTTTACATAATATTTTACTCTAAGTAATTAATGTTCTTAAAGAATGCTGATTAGGCGTGACTTTAAAGCAAATATTCGGAATTTTTGGCACTCACAGTTCTACACCATTTTTAATCTAAGAATTTAAGAAATACATTATACATGGACACAGCATGGTAACAATACATATAACCGAATTATGTCTAATGGCTTTAACGTCACCGTTGGAATGTGCATGGAACGCTGCTAATTACCGCTAATTATAATGGTTGACCCCGCGAAGGAATTTACTTCTATGTGCAAACTATTTCATTATCACCAAGGTTGTTTTGGAAAATAATTTTGAAAATATAGATTTGACAATACATAAGTAATTACTGACGTAATAATTTTCGAGCAAGTTCTAATTATAGTTAACTATAAAAGAAGAATTTTTGACTGGATATTTATTAGTATACGCCAATTCTTTCCGACATACAAACCATCTTTCAACAACGATATTTAGGTGAGTACATTATTTTGCTTTTTATTTAATGAATTTATTAATTTATTAAATGCATAATATATTGCTTAATATATTATTCAATATTTTTTAATATTTGACGTGTTTTATTTTAGCATTCGCCAATTCTTTTCAACATACAAATCTCTGCCACTTCATTGTTATATTTTGGTGAGTATTATTATTTAGTGTTATATATATTAAATATATTATTTAATATTTTATATGTTTTAGTCGAAACCATTAAAATGAGTGGTGGACTACACTGCTTAATGCCAAAGAAATTCCATCTCATAGGTGTTAGAACGCAGACATTTTCATTTCTATGTGAAAACTGTTATTTTCCGTATTATATAGCTAACATCAACCGAGAAGTTGACAGCTTCTACGACGTGACTTCAAACCTTATATTGTTAAATGAGCGTCACTCAAGACCTGCATGTATAGAAATTGAAGAACCAAGTTGCAAATACTGCAATGAATCAATGTATAAAAAAATTGTAAAAGAAGAATGTGACGTTTGCAAACGCGCAATGAATAATATTTTGCATTAATATTCTAACCTCATTAGTAAGTATTTAGTAACATTTTTTCTATTGAAATTGTAAATTATGTACGTATAATAATGAATACATTGTAATATGTATTTCTTGTTACAGTTAAACAATACGACAATTTTATTGAAAACGCTTTACAAATGAGGGAAGATGCCATCGCCTGGGAAAAACAACTCATCGGTCAATCTTCATACTTCCTCAACAAGAGCGGTTCCAAGTGGCTTACCGTAGGACTGAGTCCAGCTGCCGGATTCATTCCAATTGTACAAATCAAATCTGTGAACGTTTGTATTTTCTTCACACAAGAACAATGGGAAGAATTCTGCAAAACCGAAGGCTGCAGACCCAATCACCAGATGGAAGCCAGTTCTTATCGAGACATTCAAGTTATCCGTCTCAAAAGTAGAGGGCAGCAAATCGTTTATCAACGGAGACATACAATAACATATATCATCTTCAAGAATTAATCAATCAGAAAATTAGTGTATTGGCCAGTTCTGACTTAGTATCATTTTATGATCATGTTTTAAAATCTTGTACGAAAATGGATGGTGATTTATATTCTAATATTATAACGTTATTAGCTACTCACATAAATTCACAGAACACCATGTATATGTTAGGAGTTTTGTATATAACTTATAATACTGTATTTCTTGATTTTGAAATTATCAACTGTTGTTAAACCCCTGACTAGGTTTTTTTACAAAGTTTTCCCTAGTCCTCGAACAGAATTGTTGGGGTTAATATGTATTTTTAATAAAATTATTTTTATTAAATCTCATGTTTTTTAATTTACATACAAATAAGAATATATAAGTCATTTACACTCAGTATGAATGAAAACACATTGAAGATATGCAGAAGTTGAAAACGCATACCTACTTATACTAACGGGAAAGGAAATATAAAAGCTAATGGAGATTACGGAAGAAAAGATTGAAGCAGTTTTAACAAAATTGATGAAGATTGTGGGAGATTGGATGGTATAAGCGACTATATTATTCCTTCTTTACCCATATACATTTTCAAAACTAAGGTAAACCGCATCTCTCTAGAGCAGAAATGGCATTTATTATCGCATAAAAAAAGGGTTGCACTTGAAGATTATCTTCCCTGCCACAACCATTATAATACTTTGGCGATGAAGGCCAAGAGAGGTGTTTATATATTATGGATAATTGTTCGTTGTAACACTGAATTTTTATATGTATTGGTTGTACGTTCAATAAATAATTTGAATACTGTATTATGTTTATTACTAACATAAAATCACAACTTAGCATCCAGTAAAGAATCTAACACATTAATATAAAAATAAAAAACGTTCATAATTGCTGTATATATTTTTTTTATTACTGATACAAGTTCATCGGTCAATCTTCATACTTCCTCAACAAGAGCGGTTCCAAGTGGCTTACCGTAGGACTGAGTCCAGCTGCTGGGTCTGTTCCAATCGTACAAATCAAATCTGTGAACGCATGCATTTTCTTCACACAAGAAGAATGGGAAGAATTCTGCAAAACCGAAGGCTGCAGTCCCAATCACCAGATGGAAACCAGTTCTTATCGAGACATTCAAGTTATCCGTCTCAAAAGTAGAGGGCAGCAAATCGTTTTATCAACGGAGACATACAATAACATATATCATCTTCAAGAATTAATCAATCAGAAAATTAGTGTATTGGCCAGTTCTGACTTAGTATCATTTTATGATCATGTTTTAAAATCTTGTACGAAAATGGATGGTGATTTATATTCTAATATTATAACGTTATTAGCTACTCACATAAATTCACAGAACACCATGTATATGTTAGAAGTTTTGTATATATAACTTATAATACTGTATTTCTTGATTTTGAAATTATGAACTGCTGTTAAACCCCTGACTAGGTTTTTTTTTACAAAGTTTTTCCCTAGTCTTCGAACAGAATTGTTGGGGTTAATATGTATTTTTAATAAAATTATTGTATGTTTTTTAATTTACATACAAATAAGAATAGTATAGTAATATAAACGTAACATAAGCCATTTACACTCAGTATGAATGAGAGCACATTGAAGACGTTGAAAGTAAATATCGACATACGTATACTAACGGGATAAGTAAATATAAAAAAGTTGCAATGGACGACAATCAGTAAACATTTCGAAAAAATTTCTGTTTTTATAAGAAAATATACTTAAATATTAAAAACAAGCATTCTGATTCATGTTAATTATATGCTATTTAGATTTCAAAGATGCTATTGTGACTATAGTATATAATATTCTGTAGGATCAAATATATCATGATACATATTGTTGCTGATCGTATTCGATTTCGTCATCGAATTCAAAACAATACAATAAATTTTAGAACCGATACTATGCAAACAACATAGAAAAATATCTAGGCCGCTAGGACTATCATTTAATATAAATATAAATATTTAGTATAATTTTGAAATTATGAACTGTTGTAATACCTCTGATTAGGTTTACAAAGTTTTTCCCTAGTCCTCGAACAAAATTGTTGAGGTTTATGTATATATTTAAAATATATTTCTTTGTTAGAACATATGTTTTCGTTAAGCTTTACTATTCATCATCAACAGCGACACATAAAAAAACCTATAGAATCAGTATGGATCGAGAAAAGCTACGAATAAGATTAGAACAGCATATTGAAGAATTGCAAGAGTTAAAAGCATACATCAAAGTATGTACTTATACTAACAAAAAAGTTAAAGAAAGTAAAAATGAATAAAGAGAATAAGTCATCATGGAGATTACGGATGAAAAGATTGAAGCAATTTTAACAAAGATTGATGCAGATTGTGGGAGATTGGATGGTATAAGCGATCATCTCATTCCGTTTTTACCCATATACATTTTCAAAACTAAGGTAAACCGCATCTCTAGAGCAGAAATGGTATTTATTATCGCATAAAAAAAGGGTTGCACTTGAAGATTATCTTCCCTGCCACAAGCATTATTATACTTTGACGATGAAAGATCACGTCGATGCTCCACCACCATCCCGAAGAAATTGTTACGGTTGCAAGAAGCTTTGTCCTGATATTTAATGCATATATTTATTATATCTAAATAAAATGCAAGTTATATAATATTTTTTGTTTTATTAAAAATCGTTTACAAAACTCATACATTTACAATATTTCATTTTTATTAATCCAACTGTTCTGAGTATTATCAAAACCGAGCCATTTAACGTATACTTACTAATACTAACATTATCACCAACTTTAAACGTATGTTTTCCCATAACTTTAATGCTACTGTATACGGTAGACAAAAGATGTTCTGCTAACATCAAAATTACAATTTGGCACCCATTAAAGAATCCAACACATTAATATACAAAAACGTTCATAATTGAAGTATATTTTTATTAGAAGATATACGTGATTTTTATAATAGGTAGTCTAACAAATTTCTACATTACGTGATACACTTACTTAATTTATTTTTACTATGAAAAAAGTAAAGAAAATTGGTTTTGACTAAATTAGGTGCATTGGTAAGGTGCTCTAAATTAACAATAGGTCAATCTTCATATTTGCTTAAAAAATCGGCATTTTGGTAACTCTTTACACATATTTTATCGTAAGATTTACAGATATCATTCTAGATTTTTCCAATATTTTTTAAGCCTACGTATCCATCATTATAATTAATATTCAAATAATTCTTCTCCAACCATCGTATACCTAGGTTAGTGATACCTGGTAAATATACTGCATTTTAATCATATATACATGCGATTAAAATTATTATAAATAAAACATGTTTCATTTATAATGTAGTAAATAGACGAGAATCTGAAAGATAGATTAGTTGTAACACCGACACTGCCACCACAGACACAGTTGTAACGATGGTGCTTTTAGAATTGATAAGGGAAGCATATTACGGGTCTTTGCCTGAGCTAATTGCTGGTTTTTTTGACCTATAAAATAAACCCTACAATGCATTTGTATGTCAAAATATGTTTCTTATGTTAAAAGCTGTAGAGAAATATAGTGGGCGAGCGAAGAATCGTTTGTATTCGAACGATAGATATAGATCAGCTGTTGAAGCTATATGAATTAATATTTACTAGAAATCCCCAAAATTTTACATTATTGGACCAGCAAATCTATAAACATGTACTTGAATTATGTGACGTTCACAGAAATAAACGAGGCTATCTGAATCACCAGGCTGATAAAGTTAAGTTTTCACGGATAATTAAACCACTGTTTAAAAATAAGACCAACCCGAAAATAAAACTACCTAAGCCGCAAGTCAAGGAGGAGGAGGAGGATACGCCAGTCAAATACACCGGTCAAATGGACAGATGGACAGATGTAGATATGTTGAGATTAGAGAACAGTGTGAATAAAAGAAACGTTATAATAGATGAATTACGGGTCGTCGCGTCGATGATATATACTAGAATACATTCATTTATGATATATAATTTATAATACAGGTACAATAAATAATACATACTACCTTTAACATATTTTAATTGTTTTTGATTACTCCGTTGATGTATAGAGTCGGACATAAAACTCTGACGGCTTTGATCAGGTATTGAACGGCTTTGATCAGGTATTGAACGGCTTCTATCAGGTACCAATCGGGTATTTATTAGCTTTTTATCAGGTACTGATTTATTAGGTAGTGATTTATTAGGTAGTGATTTATTAGGTAGTGATTTATTAGGTAGTGATTTATTAGGTACTGATTTATTAGGTACCGATTTATTAGGTACCGATTTATTAGGTACTGATTTATCAACTTAAACTTCTAGTTTTTCTGTTTATAAATAAAATGGCACTTGCTCAGACAGCTAATGAGCAATACAAAAGTTTGTCGTAGTTGACGTTTAATTTTTTTAACCTTCCTCGACATGAGTAGCAGTATAAATGAAGAGTGAGAATTTAATTACAAACATATATACCAATCAAAGTTCTTTTATATCGACCTTTGTCAATATCTCCGTTTAATAAGTTTCTTATATCTGCATCGAGCAAAAAAACAAAACATATGTTATGTTATACGGTGACAGCATCCATTTCTTTATATAAAAAATTTGCATATCAAAATTAATAGCACCTTATATATGCATAAAAAAGATATTAAAATGACCTCGCGTACCGTAAGGTAACAAATTAAATCATATAGCTTCGGGTCATTTTAATTATTTAGATTCCATTATGTTCGACTGTTGCTACTTTTACCTTAAGCTTCTATATATTGCAAACTTGAATATACTTCTCTATTGACAACTCACTTACTAACAACTTATTTTCTATATACCTATATTTTTAATTAAACATACCCCAACCCAAAAGCTTTAGTATTTAATTGCAGAAGCAATGTCTGAAAATCTTACTGGTTAATACCTTTTGTTGTTTAGTATCCGCTTAACAATAGAATAAATGACTTTATTGGAGAATTTACGGTTTGAAACATAAAGTCGTAAAACTTGTGGTAAGCTATCTAGAAAATGAAGTTGTTAGTAAAGAAACACTAGTCAATAAAAGTATATTCAAGTTTGCAATATATTGAAGCTTAAGGTAAAAGTAGCAACAGTCGAACATAATGGAATCTAAATAATTAAAATGACCCGAAGCTATATGATTTAATTTGTTACCTTACGGTACCGAGGTCATTTTAATATAATATGCATATATATTGGTGCCATTAATTTTGATATCAAATTTTTTTATATAAAGAAATGGATGCTGTCACCGTTCCAACATAACATATGTTTTGAGTTTTGCTCGATGCAGATATAAGAAACTTATTAAACGGAGATATTGACAAAGGTCGATATAAAAAGAACTTATTGGTATATATGTTTGTAATTAAATTCTCACTCTTCATTTATACTGCTACTCATGTCGAGGAAGGTTAAAAAATTAAACGTCAACTACGACAAACTTTTGTATTGCTCATTAGCTGTCTGAGCAAGTGCCATTTTATTTATAAACAGAAAAACTAGAAGTTTAAGTTGATAAATCAGTACCTTATAAATCGGTACCTTAATAAATCGGTACCTAATAAATCAGTACCTAATAAATCACTACCTAATAAATCACTACCTAATAAATCACTACCTAATAAATCACTACCTAATAAATCAGTACCTGATAGAAAGCTAATAAATACCGTGATTGGCCCTACCGTGATCCTGCCGTTCAATACCTGATCAAAGCCGTTCAATACCTGATCAAAGCCGTCAGAGTTTTATGTCCGACTCTATACATCAACGGAGTAATCAAAAACAATTAAAATATGTTAAAGGTAGTATGTATTATTTATTGTACCTGTATTATAAATTATATATCATAAATGAATGTATTCTAGTATATATCATCGACGCGACGACCCGTAATTCATCTATTATAACGTTTCTTTTATTCACACTGTTCTCTAATCTCAACATATCTACATCTGTCCATCTGTCCATTTGACCGGTGTATTTGACTGGCGTATCCTCCTCCTCCTTGACTTGCGGCTTAGGTAGTTTTATTTTCGGGTTGGTCTTATTTTTAAACAGTGGTTTAATTATCCGTGAAAACTTAACTTTATCAGCCTGGTGATTCAGATAGCCTCGTTTATTTCTTGTGAACGTCACATAATTCAAGTACATGTTTATAGATTTGCTGGTCCAATAATGTAAAATTTTGGGGATTTCTAGTAAATATTAATTCATATAGCTTCAACAGCTGATCTATATCTATCGTTCGAATACAAACGATTCTTCGCTCGCCCACTATATTTCTACAGCTTTTAACATAAGAAACATATTTTGACATACAAATGCATTGTAGGGTTTATTTTATAGGTCAAAAAACCAGCAATTAGCTCAGGCAAAGACCCGTAATATGCTTCCCTTATCAATTCTAAAAGCACCATCGTTACAACTGTGTCTGTGGTGGCAGTGTCGGTGTTACAACTAATCTATCTTTCAGATTCTCGTCTATTTACTACATTATAAATGAAACATGTTTTATTTATAATAATTTTAATCGCATGTATATATGATTAAAATGCAGTATATTTACCAGGTATCACTAACCTAGGTATACGATGGTTGGAGAGGAATTATTTGAATATTAATTATAATGATGGATACGTAGGCTTAAAAAATATTGGAAAAATCTAGAATGATATCTGTAAATCTTACGATAAAATATGTGTAAAGGGTTACCAAAATGCCGATTTTTTAAGCAAATATGAAGATTGACCTATTGTTAATTTAGAGCACCTTACCAATGCACCTAATTTAGTCAAAACCAATTTTCTTTACTTTTTTCATAGTAAAAATAAATTAAGTAAGTGTACCACGTAATGTAGAAATTTGTTAGACTACCTATTATAAAAATCACGTATATCTTCTAATAAAAATATACTTCAATTATGAACGTTTTTGTATATTAATGTGTTGGATTCTTTAATGGGTGCCAAATTGTAATTTTGATGTTAGCAGAACATCTTTTGTCTACCGTATACAGTAGCATTAAAGTTATGGGAAAACATACGTTTAAAGTTGGTGATAATGTTAGTATTAGTAAGTATACGTTAAATGGCTCGGTTTTGATAATACTCAGAACAGTTGGATTAATAAAAATGAAATATTGTAAATGTATGAGTTTTGTAAACGATTTTTAATAAAACAAAAAATATTATATAACTTGCATTTTATTTAGATATAATAAATATATGCATTAAATATCAGGACAAAGCTTCTTGCAACCGTAACAATTTCTTCGGGATGGTGGTGGAGCATCGACGTGATCTTTCATCGTCAAAGTATAATAATGCTTGTGGCAGGGAAGATAATCTTCAAGTGCAACCCTTTTTTTATGCGATAATAAATGCCATTTCTGCTCTAGAGAGATGCGGTTTACCTTAGTTTTGAAAATGTATATGGGTAAAAACGGAATGAGATGATCGCTTATACCATCCAATCTCCCACAATCTGCATCAATCTTTGTTAAAATTGCTTCAATCTTTTCATCCGTAATCTCCATGATGACTTATTCTCTTTATTCATTTTTACTTTCTTTAACTTTTTTGTTAGTATAAGTACATACTTTGATGTATGCTTTTAACTCTTGCAATTCTTCAATATGCTGTTCTAATCTTATTCGTAGCTTTTCTCGATCCATACTGATTCTATAGGTTTTTTTATGTGTCGCTGTTGATGATGAATAGTAAAGCTTAACGAAAACATATGTTCTAACAAAGAAATATATTTTAAATATATACATAAACCTCAACAATTTTGTTCGAGGACTAGGGAAAAACTTTGTAAAACCTAATCAGAGGTATTACAACAGTTCATAATTTCAAAATTAAACTAAATATTTATATTTATATTAAATGATAGTCCTAGCGGCCTAGATATTTTTCTATGTTGTTTGCATAGTATCGGTTCTAAAATTTATTGTATTGTTTTGAATTCGATGACGAAATCGAATACGATCAGCAACAATATGTATCATGATATATTTGATCCTACAGAATATTATATACTATAGTCACAATAGCATCTTTGAAATCTAAATAGCATATAATTAACATGAATCAGAATGCTTGTTTTTAATATTTAAGTATATTTTCTTATAAAAACAGAAATTTTTTTTTCGAAATGTTTACTGATTGTCGTCCATTGCAACTTTTTTATATTTACTTATCCCGTTAGTATACGTATGTCGATATTTACTTTCAACGTCTTCAATGTGCTCTCATTCATACTGAGTGTAAATGGCTTATGTTACGTTTATATTACTATACTATTCTTATTTGTATGTAAATTAAAAAACATACAATAATTTTATTAAAAATACATATTAACCCCAACAATTCTGTTCGAAGACTAGGGAAAAACTTTGTAAAAAAACCTAGTCAGGGGTTTAACAGCAGTTCATAATTTCAAAATCAAGAAATACAGTATTATAAGTTATATATACAAAACTTCTAACATATACATGGTGTTCTGTGAATTTATGTGAGTAGCTAATAACGTTATAATATTAGAATATAAATCACCATCCATTTTCGTACAAGATTTTAAAACATGATCATAAAATGATACTAAGTCAGAACTGGCCAATACACTAATTTTCTGATTGATTAATTCTTGAAGATGATATATGTTATTGTATGTCTCCGTTGATAAAACGATTTGCTGCCCTCTACTTTTGAGACGGATAACTTGAATGTCTCGATAAGAACTGGTTTCCATCTGGTGATTGGGACTGCAGCCTTCGGTTTTGCAGAATTCTTCCCATTCTTCTTGTGTGAAGAAAATGCATGCGTTCACAGATTTGATTTGTACGATTGGAACAGACCCAGCAGCTGGACTCAGTCCTACGGTAAGCCACTTGGAACCGCTCTTGTTGAGGAAGTATGAAGATTGACCGATGAACTTGTATCAGTAATAAAAAAAATATACAGCAATTATGAACGTTTTTTATTTTTATATTAATGTGTTAGATTCTTTACTGATGCTAAGTTGTGATTTTATGTTAGTAATAAACATAATACAGTATTCAAATTATTTATTGAACGTACAACCAATACATATAAAAATTCAGTGTTACAACGAACAATTATCCATAATATATAAACACCTCTTGGCCTTCATCGCCAAAGTATTATAATGGTTGTGGCAGGGAAGATAATCTTCAAGTGCAACCCTTTTTTTATGCGATAATAAATGCCATTTCTGCTCTAGAGAGATGCGGTTTACCTTAGTTTTGAAAATGTATATGGGTAAAGAAGGAATAATATAGTCGCTTATACCATCCAATCTCCCACAATCTTCATCAATTTTGTTAAAACTGCTTCAATCTTTTCTTCCGTAATCTCCATTAGCTTTTATATTTCCTTTCCCGTTAGTATAAGTAGGTATGCGTTTTCAACTTCTGCATATCTTCAATGTGTTTTCATTCATACTGAGTGTAAATGACTTATATATTCTTATTTGTATGTAAATTAAAAAACATGAGATTTAATAAAAATAATTTTATTAAAAATACATATTAACCCCCAACAATTCTGTTCGAGGACTAGGGGAAAACTTTGTAAAAACCTAGTCAGGGGTTTAACAACAGTTGATAATTTCAAAATCAAGAAATACAGTATTATAAGTTATATACAAAACTCCTAACATATACATGGTGTTCTGTGAATTTATGTGAGTAGCTAATAACGTTATAATATTAGAATATAAATCACCATCCATTTTCGTACAAGATTTTAAAACATGATCATAAAATGATACTAAGTCAGAACTGGCCAATACACTAATTTTCTGATTGATTAATTCTTGAAGATGATATATGTTATTGTATGTCTCCGTTGATAAACGATTTGCTGCCCTCTACTTTTGAGACGGATAACTTGAATGTCTCGATAAGAACTGGCTTCCATCTGGTGATTGGGACTGCAGCCTCGGTTTTGCAGAATTCTTCCCATTGTTCTTGTGTGAAGAAGATACAAACGTTCACAGATTTGATTTGTACAATTGGAATGAATCCGGCAGCTGGACTCAGTCCTACGGTAAGCCACTTGGAACCGCTCTTGTTGAGGAAGTATGAAGATTGACCGATGAGTTGTTTTTCCCAGGCGATGGCATCTTTCCCTCATTTGTAAGCGTTTTCAATAAAATTGTCGTATTGTTTAACTGTAACAAGAAATACATATTACAATGTATTCATTATTATACGTACATAATTTACAATTTCAATAGAAAAAATGTTACTAAATACTTACTAATGAGGTTAGAATATTAATGCAAAATATTATTCATTGCGCGTTTGCAAACGTCACATTCTTCTTTTACAATTTTTTTATACATTGATTCATTGCAGTATTTGCAACTTGGTTCTTCAATTTCTATACATGCAGGTCTTGAGTGACGCTCATTTAACAATATAAGGTTTGAAGTCACGTCGTAGAAGCTGTCAACTTCTCGGTTGATGTTAGCTATATAATACGGAAAATAACAGTTTTCACATAGAAATGAAAATGTCTGCGTTCTAACACCTATGAGATGGAATTTCTTTGGCATTAAGCAGTGTAGTCCACCACTCATTTTAATGGTTTCGACTAAAACATATAAAATATTAAATAATATATTTAATATATATAACACTAAATAATAATACTCACCAAAATATAACAATGAAGTGGCAGAGATTTGTATGTTGAAAAGAATTGGCGAATGCTAAAATAAAACACGTCAAATATTAAAAAATATTGAATAATATATTAAGCAATATATTATGCATTTAATAAATTAATAAATTCATTAAATAAAAAGCAAAATAATGTACTCACCTAAATATCGTTGTTGAAAGATGGTTTGTATGTCGGAAAGAATTGGCGTATACTAATAAATATCCAGTCAAAAATTCTTCTTTTATAGTTAACTATAATTAGAACTTGCTCCGAAAATTATTACGTCAGTAATTACTTATGTATTGTCAAATCTATATTTTCAAAATTATTTTCCAAAACAACCTTGGTGATAATGAAATAGTTTCTGCACATAGAAGTAAATTCCTTCGCGGGGTCAACCATTATAATTAGCGGTAATTAGCAGCGTTCCATGCACATTCCAACGGTGACGTTAAAGCCATTAGACATAATTCGGTTATATGTATTGTTACCATGCTGTGTCCATGTATAATGTATTTCTTAAATTCTTAGATTTAAAATGGTGTAGAACTGTGAGTGCCAAAAATTCCGAATATTTAAAATTTTTAAAAACAACTATGAAATTGGAATTCGTACAAAATTGCTCGCATTCCTGACAGTGAAATTATCAAAAACAACCTTCATAATAATTAGCGGTAATTAGCGAAAGTAAATTCCTTCGCGGGGTCAAAGGTCAAAGTGGCGTGATAGTGTTAGTTTATCTACTTCATCTTCATTGATATGAATATAAATAGCAGAAATTCATGTAATCAGCTTCATTCTCAATATGTCCATGATAAAATCTCGTTATCATAACTTAAAACTTGTTGTACATTAAAAGCAGTATATTTTGAGCGGTGTAGTTGGATTTAGCTTCCTCTCGAAACGTATGGTATCAACATTGTTGCTTTTTGTCGCAGAGGTAACATACGTCTGCAGATACATAACGGTATGTGTAAATTTTCTAAAGTTCAGAATATTAAGAAAAAGGAAATAAAGGCTAGTTGTATAATATTACGCAATTATCATAATACAGATTCAAACTATAATAGAAAAACTAGTACACCAAAATGATGTTAACAGAAAATTATTTAAAAAATATTCATACTACATAATTGTAAAATATTGTATTGAACTACCTATGTATTCATGTATCTGTTATTTCTCAGATTTTATAAAATAAAATCAAACTAACAGAAGATCCAATAATGGTTTTTTCAGTGAGGTATATACATACATACATTACCGCAATGACTTCTTTTTCGCTCTCTAGATCCGTCCGACCTATAAACACCGGTAGGACCGCACCATCAGGCTTATGCACATCTGTATGTTCAAGTCCCCACTCTAGCACGGATTTTGTCCACTAACTTGTACAGGTCCCTAAAGAGTATATCTCTATCCATTCTGATCTATATGCTTCGTTATCGGCAAATAGATTCACCTTCTGCAATCTAGTACGAGAGGTCGCGTAGTATGTGATTGGCTGTCTCGGTTATATCCCCGATGTCTAAATTTTGTGTCCCCATCACTCCGATTCTGTGTAGGTGTTCTTTCA